>VYXD01006142.1:1094520-1124863 GCA_013397195.1 Hylia prasina
GAGACTCAGATTAGCAGGAATTTCAAAGATTTGGATACCACAGGGGAACCAAATAAGTTTAAATATATGTTATATGTGTAAGCAGAATGTGTTGATAACCAAATATAACAGTCTGACTTCAAATGTCAGTATGATGAAAGTCTAGAAACAGTATTAGGAGCCTGAAGCAGGTCCAGAGGTCCTGAAAAGTTGCACCTCATTAATGACACTGAAAGCCACAGTGAATCCCTACTGATTTACATCCTTATTATTAAGGCATTATTCCATTTTATCAGGAATTTAATGCATTCTGCCGCATATATAAAAATAATGTTTACTGTCTGCAAAGAAGAATGGGGAAGGAGTAGAGGAAGCAAGCAAAAAGGTATCATGGTATATCTAGAGTGTTTATCTCCAGAGCTGAGACAACACAAAGCTGGAGATACAGGGAATAACTCTACATTTGTAAAGCAACATCCACTTATCAGTACATTAGAAATATATATATAATATATAGCTTTGATGGTTCCCAAGAGAGGGAACTCTATTTAGTAAAATGGGAAGATGTCCTTTCCATTCTGCCTAGCAGTGGACAGTGCTCAGTGATAAAATCTGCCTAACAGAGCATGGGGTGCAACACTGCTTATTAAAACAGATCAGTATTTCCCATAATGAGAAGCTTTTTCTAGTTTATAAAATTATACTAAATAAACCAATGAACTAAAGGTGCCAAATTCCTGACACGTGTTAAAGACTTTTGTTTGAAAATATTTCATAAAAGCCAATAACTCCAAGAATCAAAAGAAAAAGAAAAAAATTATTATGATAATATTAAAACAACTCCTGCATTTCAGAATAGAAACCAGTCTGAAACCTGGCCACTCACCTTCTATCCTGAGGCCATTCTATCCTGAAATCCAACGGGCTGTGTTGGGCACTCCTGTCCATAACCATGAATCTTTAGGAATTCAAATCAGAAATCTTCTCCTCTAGCTAGCTCTGTTCACTTTTGCACTCTGCTGATTGAACCTATTTCTGCCATAGATCTCTTTCAGGACAATCAAAACTTGAAATTGCAGAGACAGTAGAGCATTCTGTATTTGAACAAGGACAAGAATTCTCAAACCTGTCTGTATTTCTGTATTCATGTGAACCAGAAATAAGTACAGAAATAATGAATGCTTATTCAGCAAGCGCCTTTTCTTGTCACATTACTGTTTCCTTCTATGAGGGGAAAAAATAAAGCTTAAAAAACGATTTTGAAGTGCTACAATACACAATGTTAAATGCTGTAGTAACAGCAGCATATCTCAAGACCTGCACTGTGATGTTTGACTTTTAGGCACACTTGAAAAAACCAAACTGCAAACTCATTCAAAATATGAAAATTAACTTACAGTATAATGTAATTATACAGAAAGTGCCACATTGACACCTTGTAATTTTCTAGTTGTTGGAGCAAGGATTGTTGGAGGTCTACTGTGGCTGCCATTTTGCAATAATTACTACCTACTATGACTGCGGAAATCAGAGACGACAATACCAAACTATTTCTTATATATTTGAATGTTATGTATTAGGGCAAGGGAAACAAGGAGGGGGGACAAGAGGAATAAGACAGGATATCACTTATATGTGGTGGTTCAAGCTGGGATCAATGAAGCCCATGCACTAACTACTATGCAAAATGTAGTTTGTTTGATCTTTACTGAGCTGTCACTCAAGCATGTCCCCAGCAAATTTTCTTCTATAAATGTAATTCTGTTATTTCTGCCAGTTACAGGAAGGAGCTGCTGGTGTTGGTGTTAATGATAATTGCCTAATTGTGCTTATTGAAACAAAGGTACTTACCTAGAGAGCCAAAGGCTTGTTTCTGACAGATGAGCAAAATTAAAATCCTTGAAAACATAATACAATTTAATGATAAAAGCTCCAGATTTTTCAGATCATTGAATCATTTAGGTTGGACTAGACCTTGAGATCATCAAATCCAGCCATTAACCCAGCACTACCAAGTCCCCCACTAAATCATGTTCCCACACATCTTTTAAATATGCCCAGGGGTATTTAAACTCAGACTAAACTACTTCCCTAGGTAGCCTGTTCCCAATGCTTGACAACCTCTTAGGTGAAGAAATTTTTCTTCATATTCAATCATACCTCCCCTAGTGCAACTGTAGACCTTTCTCTCTTCTCCTACTCCTTGCTACGTGGGAGAACCCAGCAACAACCTCCACCTTTCTACAAACTCTTTCAAGGCATTTGTAGAGAGCAATGAGGTTTCCCCTGAGCCTCCTTTTTTCCAGGATAAATACCCTTGGCTCCCTCAGATGGTCCTTGCAGGACTTGTGCTCTGGATCCTTTACCAAATTTGTTTCCCTTACATTTAATAGAATTTTAATATTATTCAATTTGAACAAAGAATGTCAGAATAAAAGAGCACATACAGTTTAGATTGGGAAGTCACTAGGGCCACAAACACTAAATCAATTTTAGTTTCTTCTCCACTGCTTTGCAGAGAATTATTCTCTTTTTTTTTAATCACAATCACAGATGAAAATAAGTACTTTTATAAATGGAGCAAACAAATTTAAGAATGCCCCCCACTCTGCAACAAGGCAAGTCTGAACCATATGATAAGAGGCAAAATGTGGGCCAGATCCTTTGACACTTGCAGTAGCCATCACACACTTAGAACTCCAATTACTCATTCCTTTTCTAGTCACAGGGAGAATAAGCCAGAAGCACAGCATTGTTTAAAACAAGGTTCTCCCTCACCAAAAAAAACCAGCCAAACAACCTAGTTTTTACACAAAAAAAAATATAGGGAAACATGCTTCAACCAGAATTAGCTCTTGCTGGTGAAGAGAAGTGTGCTATTTCTCACATCTGTCCTGATCAGGTAGTTCAGGTTAACACTCTTCCAGCTTATTGCAGACAATGAAAAAGTGCTAGAGGTAGGAAAATTATTAGACCTACAAATCATAGTTAGAGTCCTGTTTAAAATGAATTTAAGACTTAAGATCTTCTGCAGGAAGACACAGTTTCTTTTGTTCAGCTGGAACACCCCATTATTCTTCTGCATCAATTCCTCTGTCTCCAGTTGTCTCATCTTCTTTACTCTTTGACTCTTCCTTTGGCTCACAAAACTTTCATTGAAGAAAATGCAACTTAGGGACAAGAAACATGAAAAAGGAAGAAGGACTGCTATTTTCTGTGTATTGTTCTGAGGCTAATTTCACTTTCTGGTTGGTCCAGAAATGTAACCATTTAATACATTTTCCTCCAATAAGTAGATGGTTGTTAACACCCATTACTTCTAATCTGATACATAACATTTCTTTCCACGAAAGGCAAATATAAGGAATATGTGAGACTGCTCCATGAAAATAATAATGTCAGTGGGGAAGAACAAAGATCATGCCTATGAGTCTAACCACAAGTTTCTTCTTTTCAGGGTGATAGTAATTTCCATTCCCTCACTAATTTTACTAGAAGGCAGTGTTCATGTACTTTTTCAGTTCTTTTTTAGATATTGTTTTATAAACAGCAAATATCAACTCTTTCAAAGTCAAATATTTTACTTTTTCACAACCACTGTATTCTACTCTTCATCAACAATAATAAAACTCCTTACAGATAAATTATCTTACAGGAAAGCCGAAGTTTCTTCTGCTCCCATTTATTTTCCTGTAATATGAAATCCCTGTCTTCAAAGCCAAAGTAAGCAGCAGGAAGCTACAGTTTGCATATCTATAGGAAAAAACCCAACAGTTGTGTACAGAGGAAAATGATAAAAAGTGGTTTTGACAAGGTAAAAGTACATGAAGCCTCAAACAATTTTTTAGTCAATTAAAATATAAGGCAAACATTGATTACATACATGCATGATTACATTCATTCCCACCCACAAATAAAATTGCCTATAGCAATTGGCAACATGTTGCCCCCAGCTAACCACAAACATATTTTCAATCTTAAACACATTGAAACATAATTAGATTTTATAGACAGGCTTGATTAAAGTTATAGTTTCTGTTATGAACAAAGCTTTAACTGGGTCATATATAGCTTAACTAAGAGTTTAATCACAGCTTATCTCTGCTCTTGGAATAAACAGTAAGATTTTTTGAAATGCATCACTTCTTATCTTTAGATTTTTCTGCTGTTCTCAGGTGACATGTTCTTCACCATTTTACTTGATGTCAACATACCATTACACATGATAAGCATGGAAATTCATATTTCATAAAAGGCCAAAATTTCTCCCTCATAGTACTACCTAAGAAAGTCTCATCCTTTTCCTTTCCTTTTCCCATCTCTTCCAAGAAAATGTGTGTTTTGGTATTTTGTGAAATTTTACTGAAACTGCAAGTCACCTTTTTATCGAGTATATGCTCTTAGTGCATAAAAACAGCTCACAGACATTGAGAACTGTTTCTAAAAACCTGGTTTGATGTGGAGTTTCATAATGTTGCACTCTCTGGACAAGGATCAGATACCTTTTTTTTAACCAGCTACTGCCTATGTGGGCTGCTGTGTGTAGCCACAGAACAAACTGTCCCTACATTGTTACTCAGACTTCTAATGATTACAGAAATGTAATACAGCAATTTTGGGCACTATGAGGTTTGTACACTGCAAACTAACTCTAAACTAATTATGAGAAGGACACAGCGTGTCTAAAACCTTAAATAAACAGCAGTCATATATATCCATTAACCTAATGTATTAGAGAGGAAAAAGAAATCCTTGTCTCAGGAAAAGAAAGCTAAACCGCACCTAGATTATTTGGTAAAATATTTAGCATTTTAGTCTATTTGCTCTGGTGTGCTGTGGTTTTGTTCCAATCTTCTGACTCGGAACGCTGCTCTGCCTTACAGCATTCAAGGAGACATAATTCTCAAAAATCAACAGAAACAGCTGCCTTTGAAGTCAGCAAAATCCAACTTAAAAGGTTTACAAAAATGCTGATGCAAGTGGCTGTTTTGAATGTATGAAGTCTCCTAATTTTCAACACCCAAAATGTAAGCCTTTTTCAATAAAGAACGTATTTCATTAGCATTCAGTGGCTTGTGCTGAACCATACATGACTGCAAAGCATGAGACTTGAACTACACAATCCACAAATGAAAAAGAATTCTGGTTAGTAAGCTACCACCAACAAATTTCCACAAGAACTACCATCATCATCTTGATTGTATTTTTATTGCATTATTTTCTAAGGGAATTTTAGAGATACTTGAAATCCGCAAGATTATTTGATTACATAAGAAGGACACTAGCTGTGCCATGCTCAAAGGAATATATTCTTCCCAGCAACATACTTTTTGTCCTAACAAGCAGCACTGGACATTTTACTCATTTTACTAAAACTCTGCAGTGGTCTCATTTACATAATTACATAATGATTGCAAAGCACACATGACTCTCTTGGAATTGTTTTCTTTTTAAAATCAGTTTTAAAAAACATTAGAGATTGCACATATATCAAACTACTTCTTCAGAAAAGCATATCTTGCCATGTGGAAGTATTTAAAATACTAGATCTATGCACCTGGTCAAAAATTACAAGTTACTATCAAAGCCTATTTTTTAATCATCGTTTCAATTTACTGAGAATTGTTACATCTCTTTCTTACATTCCTTCCTTCCATCAGCAGTAGAGAAAATCTTTGCCTCCTCTAAAGGCAATCTTGATGACCACCTAGATTCAGAGGCACACCCCTGAATTTCTAAGCTGGACAAGTCAAAACAAATAGGTTTTATGAGACGATGGCCACTTCCTAGTTCCATAGGGCTTCCCACATTCAAGGCACTAAATTTAGGACTGCGTGTCTTTGGTTTCCTGCAGGAACAGTAAAAAACTATGCATTATACCATTTATCAAGTTGTCCAAAAGCTTGTCACACATAACACCTGAAAATAGGAGATTGTCTCACTGGTAGCACATATCGGTGCTCTATTTCCTAGAAGAGAAATTTTATTTTGGAGCCCATTTAGGATGACTAAAAAGAATCTTTTAATCTGTGCAACAAGTGTGTCAGCCTTCCAAATCTTCCTCAAAAGTACCTGTAATGTGTGCGAGAAGCAAAACCAAAAAACTCTGAAAAGTGTGAGGAGTTGTTACTTTATTATTACTTTATATGGGACTCAAACTTTTGGCTGAACTAAAAGAAGAATAAGAGATATAGGTAATATCTTTAAAAGTAGTACTTTGAGGGAAGGAATGGTGAAGAGTTACCCTAAACATCACCACACAGTGTTTTATGGCTCCTTGCCAAGCAGAGAAATTCAAGTTCTGCATAAGCAGAACAGTCAGAAGATTTGGTAATTTACAAGCTTTTAGGAAATTTTTATTTCTCAGATTTTTTGGTCACAGTGTAAAACCTGGCACATCAGATCAGAAGCTCCTTCAGTATTAAGGTAAACTAACATCTAGGATGGCTCCTTTTTCAACCCTAGTTGAGGTTCTAGCTCAACTATTATTCTGTCACTGTCAATATGGAGTTAGCATTAAAATCTTATCCTTTCTCATACTTTCCTTTTGCTCCTACAAGGAAAAAAGAAATAATAATGTCTACAGTAAAAACATTAATTTACAGTACACATTAATTTACAAAATGAGAACAAATCCCACTTATGAGACTTGGGGGGAAAAACAAAAAAAAAGACCACCAAAAAGCCTTCAAAATATCTGTAGTTCTGCTCAGGGTAGTACCAGTCCTAGGCACAATCTCAGCATGCATCTTCAATCATGTATTGAGCACTTTTTCCAAGAGATTTAGTGATGGTGATAATGATTTTGAAAGTACTACCTATAAGCAAGCCAGTAAAGCCAGAGATAGTTAAAAGAGAAGGCAGATGGGAAAAGGCAAGAGTTTTTGAAGTCTGCAAGTTTACAGAAACAATTATGTGCATGCTGTGTTTACTCCTGAGAGTCTGTTTTTATATAAACTACTCTTTCAACAGTCTAGAGCAAGTCTGTTCAAGACTAATGATCCCCTGCCAAGACCTGAGATCTTAGGGTGTGATTGATATAGCATTTCCCTACATTCTGTTCTTCCATTCCCAGCCAAATGAGGTATCAAAACTTCCACCAAATGCACCACATCCTACCGAGACTCTTCCAGATTTGCCATTTTAGGTATAGTATAATGATAGATTGCACAGGGAAGCATTTTGGAATCTCTTATACATAACAAATGAAAGGGGGTAAAATTAGAGACCCATCAAGACTCAACTTTTCCAAGTAGGCATCTGTATGTGACATGCAATCCTGTCATTTGAGTATTTTGAGTAGCAAAACTGATAAATCATCATACTATATTTACTTAATTCAGCAATTCATTGCCTCAAATAATTGCTTGTGAACTGAAATATATTAAGACATTTTCTTTTCTGTAATGACATGTCAGCTTTGCAGGTTGCCTCATTACTTTTACCTAACAAAGAGTTTCTCCAACTGTAACAGTTTATATACAAGTTTAACAAATTTCAGGTACTCCTTAATTAAGTAAAAGTACGACTTGCTTTATTCCAGACTTAATAGAGATATTATTGAAACTCTGAGCTTGCTGGTTTTTTATGGCATAACAAGTCATCATACAAGGAAAACTCTTGAAAGAGTTTTCAAAGCCTGAAATTTTTAAGGCACACCTCTTTGGGGAAGTCGTTTGTACATATTGGTAGAAAAAATAGTTTATGAAAGCATTTATTTTTCACCTGCATTTTCTATTTAGCATCATGGATAGACTGCTGTTTGTTGCAAACAATTTCACAGGCAAATTCACTTTTAAAATTCAAAACCTGCTTCAAAGTCTCCAATTAAAGCTGCACGTACTCCATTTGTATTTTAATAGTTCTCTGTTTTACATACTATAACACAGATCTAAGGATGTAATTATTGGTTTTTCTGAGAGCATAAATTTGCATTATTTTTGATTTTGAGTATGACCAGGTCAAGTAACATTGTTTTGTTGGATCAAATGTTCATAACTATCTATCTTTACAGCCAGTGTGAATGCAGGGCTGTCAATGGTCACATTTATTTCCAGAAACATATAAAACACACCTTAATCCCATTCTTAAAAGCATAGTGAGAGAGAGGAAGGAAGGAAGGTAGGATGAACCCTCTCAGAAAACTTAATATATGCCATGCAATTTCCCAAAGCTGTTTGAATTAGGTGATTTTTATTTTCCAGAATACACCTAAACCAGGAGATATTTGTCATATGTACACTGAGCTTCCATTTTAAGCCAAATTTAATTTCAAATCTTCCCAATGTAATATTTGTAATTAAACTTCAAAAGAAAATCAGTTGGCTTTTAAAGTTGACTTTTATTCCAAGGCTTGTGAAAGAGAAAATTTTCTTATGTTTAAAATAAGGACTAATTAAGGGATAAGTAAAATGGATAGATGTGATTTACATTCATTTCCTCTAGCCTTATATATCATGGCAAAAAATAAAGGAACATTTACTTCCTCCTTGAAGAGTATAAACTTGATTTTTATTCTGTACATCCATACAAAATTAAACCACTTAAACCAGGGAAAAACTACGTATCTGTTGTTAACTCACATTTTACTGCATTGAAGGGTATTATTTGCTTTAGGTAAGGTAACAGGGGCTTTGAAGCCACATGAGGAGAAAGTAGATTGATACCTTAATCAATTGCTAAGGGAAGCTGATTTTCTCCATAGCTCAGCACCACAACAATGTAGACACTTCTTGGCCAGTTATGCATGGGTTCTCAACTTCTGGACTCCATTCTTAGGGAGTTTCTATATGGACTATAGGAACAGAATTGCTTACAGATTAATAACCTGTACCCTTTTGAGCAACAATGCAGCCTCAGAATGGGAAAAGCTTCTGGGCACATAGAATGGACTAAGACAGCTCATCTTTCTTTCCTGCTCCACTATGGATATCAACAAATTAATTCAATGTATGTACCTGCCATATATACACCATATGACATATGCATTGCTTCATATCCACAGAACAAAGAAAGATGGCCTTCACAGATAATGCTGCAGGTTAAATTGATTACTGAGTGAAGACCTCAGAAAGTGAAGAATATTAAACAAAAGGCAAATAAATGTTAAGTGTTAGGGATGACACAAACTTTTTAACCAGAAAATCTTCACTTCATCATTTTTCATGAAGTTTCAATGTTGCGCAAACTTAATTCTCATAGAGTCAAAATTACAACATTCACTACTACTACTCAGGAAAAAGCTAAAATCTCACCACAAAGTTGAAGGAGGAATAACAAGCCCAGCCTTTTCAGCTACTCATATTCTCTTCAGTCTATATATAAAACCACACCTGTATATCAAGTAAGTATGGCAATGCTTGGGCTTCACCTTTTAAAGCAGGTGTCAGGGTACAAGGTTAGAAGTCCTACAACACTTTGAAAAGCAATTTTAGAATGTTTCAGAAAGTAGTATACTAATAAAGTCTTCATTTGAAAAATAAAATAAAAAAGCTTTTTTTTTTTTCAAAGAGGTCAGCCTTATTTTGTAAGCAAAATCATAAAATGCCATTGCACTTAATCTTTTGATCATACTGAGGTCTTGTTCCTACACAATAGCAAATTAAATTCTGTAAAAACTAAAAAAAATAACCAAGATCCTACACTAGATAGCTTGGGCCTTTCTTTCTCTTTTATTATATTGCTAACTGTGCTTGTCATAACAGATCATCTGGTTTCTAGCAAAGAGATGCATAATGAACTGCTTTGTGGGTGGGCTACAAAAATGCTGACAAACTTGACCATTTTAAATTACTTTTCTGTAAATCTCCTGACTGAAGTGCTCTGCATGTAAATTCCAGCAGCACCAGCAGTTGCTGCCATAGCAACAGAGTTATTTAGGAAATAATTTAAAGTAAGTACCACATCATATTCAGCCTCTCATGAAAGAAAGCAGACTTGGCAGGAGGATGGGAAGTGAAAGGAGGGATATAAGGTCTAGGGGTTTTGACTGACAAATGAGTTTGTATGTTTCCCATGTTTACCAATGCATAGGAAATGGTATAAATCAATGCTTAACTTTGCATAGTGCTTAGCACTTTTATTGCAATTTTGTTATAAAATCAACCAACACTCAGGAACGACTTTACAGCTACAGCTGCATGAGGTCCTTGTCAGCCCATTTCTCCAGCCTGCTGAGGTCCCTTTAGATGCCAGTACAATCTTCTGGTGTATCAGCCACTCCTCCCAGTTTTGTGTTATCAGCAAATTTGCTGAGGAGGTACTCTCTCCATCATTCAGATCATCAATGAAGATATTAAACTTAAGACTCTAAAAACCTCCCTGACACGCCACCAGCTACTGGCCTCCAACTAGGTTTTGTAGTACTGATCAACACCCTTTGGTCCTGGCCATTCAATAAGTATTTGGCCAACCTCACTGTGTGCTCATCCTACATCAGCTCCTCTATGAAGATCGTATGGGAGACACCATCAAAAGCATCACTGAAGTCGAGGTGGACAACACCACTGCTCCACCCTAGTCTAGGAACCCAGTCAACTCAGTATAGAAGTTTATCAAGTTGGTCAAGCAAGACTTCCCCTTGTTGAATCCATGTTGAATCCTGATGACCTCCTTGCCTTCCATGTGCCTGGAAAGGCTTTCCAGTATTAGTTGTTCTTTCACTTTTCCAGAGTTCAAGGCTGACTTGCCTGTAGTCCCCTGAGTCCTCCTTATTTTATTTGAAGATAGAAGTGACACTTATTTTCTTGCAGTTTTCAAGTGCCTTTCCCAGTCACTACAACCTTTCAAAGATAATTGAGTGGCCTCACACTCAGTTACAACTCAACACCACCAACCAGCTCCCTGAGCACTTGCAGGTGCCTCCCATCTCAGGATCCACAGACTCATGTATGTCCAGTTTGCTAAAACTTGATAAAACAGCCAGCTTCCAGCATAAAGCTTTTCTTTTTTTCCCCTCACACATAAAATATAGCTTCATTCATGGAATTCTCACTGGAAATGAGAATTATAGGAAAGATGAGAAATGTGTTATTATAAGTACAAATACTTCAACAGTGAACACCAAGTTTAACAGATTCTCACAAGCAATGTCAGTTACAGCATCCATAATTCTAAATTCTTCCTTATTTGCTACACTAATAGGAACTGAATTTCCATATGCACACCTCCATCGCTTTTATTCCATCCCCTGTACTTCACACAGATAAATGAGTAACAGAACTTCTTCCTAGACATGTTTATGGCAGCTACATCCAGGCAGGTCAATAGGGACTCATTTGCCTGTTCACCGTCATGTTTTCTGTAAAAGATATTCGGCATTTCTCTTGAGGCACAATTGGTTGCAATAATAAGTGTTCTCAAATCTATTATAACATCACTCAGCCTTTTATATAAATTTTAAAAAGTAATATTTGTGTATGTACACATGACTCCAAAACCAGCCATATCAGTGTGTGCTCACCTGCTGTGGCACTAGTGTAAACCTACACTATTGAAAAATATCCTATTGTCCAGGATAGCCTTGACGATACTCTCCTGGATTAGCTAGAAATGCAATGAAAGAGTTTGCCACGTGCGTCATCTTTCCATCTTATCAAGTAATGAACTGTATAAACTCATTCTTAAAAATACCATGCAAGCCAAACTAACCTTTCATGGCTAAATTCTATTCCTTTACATACTGCAGATTATTCTATATCAGTTCTGTGGTACACTGAAGGATGTTCTGAAAGGATGCATGCATCATACACCTCTTTCTGTTTGTTCATTGATCTTTGTAAAAAATTTGTATCCTGAACTTGTAAAAAGAAGAATTCATAACAGAAGTAATGCTGTACATTAGAATGTTCCATGGGCAGCTGATAGTCAATTCAAATGTCATAGTGTACAATACTCTCTGCCTTGCAGACATAGACGGTGACATGCAATATCATGAAGACCAGTTTATCACAATCCTGTCCCTATATGCGCCTGAATGATACAACTCTCTCACACTGATCTTTTCTAAAGGGTATTTATGCTGAACACTACATTGCAGTGCTTTTGAGGATAGGTGCTACTTCATTAAAATTCAAAGTAAACATACTGTAAATTTCTTGTCCTATTGAGTATCTGAGAGAGGAACTGGATACCTCCTTGTCTTCCATCTTGATTAAATCCTCCAAAGATTCACTGTTTCTACAAGAAACATTGCCATTGGTCACTGACTTCATTAGAACATGTGTTGGGGATAAGTTAACTTCTCCTGTTGTACTGTTGTAGCTTCTCCTGTATAGTAACAAAATTTATTATAAATCCCTGCCCTCAACAAAAAGGAAAAAAAAAATAAAAACAAAACAAAAACCAAAAAAACCCACAAAACAAGCCTATTGTCCAACCAATTAGTTGCATAAGAATATTCTCCAAGCAATGCAGTCAAAATTTGTAGTTACATACTACTATCAAAGATGGAAGGGAATTTTTGCTCACATCACGATGCATCATTGCCCTCTGAGTCACAGAAATAACTTAGTTTACAGTTTTAGTAACAAAATTATTTGATTCACCAAGGTTTTAGTAACAGAACTATTTGATTGTCTATAGACTGCAATACAGACTGTCCATTTTTATTGCTTTCTACAGCTCTAAATGATTTTTTTTCCCCGTCTGTACCATTGCAAGCTACAAAGAGAAGGGAGTTAATTTACCTTGTTACTAGACCAGAACACCATGTTTTATTGTTATTTCACACTGAGATTTCCCAGTATTTTCTTTTTTTTCCACCACAGCAGCTAAGTTGTCTTTGGCATTCTAGCATTGTTTGGTTTGGAATATGCAAGTAGAAGGTGGCAAAAACACTTTCCACAAATCAACAGAAGTTTCAAATGAATTTGCTTCAGTCACATTTGTTACCTTCTCTGAATTGAGATTTCTTTAGAAAGTAATTTAATTTTGCTGTCAATAAATGTAGAAGTTTCTGCTCAAGTTCCACCAACTGCAGTTTCATCTACATTGCATTCTTATTCTCTAAAAATGACACAAATTCAAATATCACATAATTTAAGGGTACAGAACATGTTCAGTGACAATATTAACTCTAATAAAAAGGTTACTTATTCATTATGGTTTCCTTCTACAGTTCATATTCTTTTTTAAAAAAATCTGCCTTTGGTTAGAACTTGCATTACAACTCTGATTCAACATGGAATATCAGTAACTTCTCTCTTCTGTGAACTCCAATTTTTTCATATGAACATCCAGTAAATAACTAGAATTAGGAGGTAGGTTTAATAATTACAGATCAAATTTCCATTTGATCTGCTGAAAAGCACTGTAAACGAACAAAGCATCACAGTTTAGTATTTCTAGGTTAATCCATGGGTAAAATTGGAACATTCCCAACGAAGCATTTCCACACATCATTCCTGAATGGCCTGGCAGTATGAATGGGACAAACAGAATTGATGGGAAAAGAAAAAAAAAAAAAAAAACAGAAAAGATGAAAACACTTGAAAGAAGGTAAGAGAAGCATCAAATCAGAAAGCAATTGTTTAGGAAGATAAAAAAAGAGATCATTAGACACATTTAGATTCAAGGACTAATTTTAGCCACAAAATACAAAATATACAAAGAGACAAACTGTACAGCAAGGCCATTGCTTAGTCTATGTCTAACTACTTTGGTATACTTTCTTTTTTTTTTTGGATGAAATGCAAACATATTCTTCCTGGCAAATTAAAAGGGGGAGATTATGGGGATAAATATTTAAAATTGTTCTCCATGTTGAAACTTTAGACTAGATGATATCTGTAACAAAATATTCAACCACCAGCCCAGGAGAATCATTTGTATAAGGGAGAACATGTCTTTTTTTCCTTTACTTTAAAGGAGACTACAGATGCACACAAAACTTTCCCTGTCAGCTAGGACCCAGATGAATAGGTGGATATAATTTTTTTCAAGCCAGAGTTAGTTTACATCAGATTTTGTTCATTTAAAAAAATTGCAAGGGCAACCAGCAGTGGAAGTAGATAAGTACTCCTTCACCCAAAGTCTGGGGCACAATGGCCAGTGACAAGCACACGGCCATTCCACCAGCTAAAGCTGATTATAACTGGGCTTTAAAACAATGCTAGAATCCACCACAGACTGAGATCTCTTGGACCGTGTCTCAAAGTGACATTTGCAGGCACATACAGCCCCAGACAGGGGAAAGGAAAGAACTTTAAGAAAATAATAACTTCTCTTTAATAAATAAATATAAGAATAAAAATTTGGATATTTTACTAGCAAAACTGCCAAGTAATTTTAAAATAAAAGTAACCTTCTGTGCTTGGGTAAATTAGATCTTAGAATTTCATAGGAAAGCGTAATTTCCTTTGACTGTTTGTCTTGTTTTAGTCTGGGATAGATTCCACTTTCTTCCTAGCAGCCGGTGCAGTGCTGTGGTTTGTACTTAGCATCAGAATACTGTTGGTAAGACTCTGATGCTTTCAGTCTTGTGGAGCAGGTCTTACCCTAAGTGAAGGAATTTCCAGTTTCCCATGCTCTGCCAGGGAGCAGGTGCACAAGAAGCTGAGAGGGAGCGTCCTCAGGACAGCTGAGCTGACCTGGCCAAAGGGATATTCCATATCATAGAACACCATGCCCAGTATAGAAACTGGAGGAGCTGGTGAAGAGGAGCCGACCGCTGCTGGGGGGCTGAGCACTGGTCAGTGGGTGGTGAGCAGTTGCATTGTGCATCGCTTGTCTGTCTTGGGTTTTATTCCTCCCTTTCTCTCTCCTCTTCATTACTATTATTACTATCATTATTGTTGTTGGTTTTATTATTATCATTAGCATTATTAGCATATTTTTGTTTGGTTCAGTGACTAAACTGTTCTTATCTCAACCCACAAATTTTACTTTTTGTTATTCAGATTCTCCTCCCCACCCAGAAGGCAGAGGAGTAAGTGAGCAGCTGTTTGCCATTTAGTTGCTAGCCGGGGTTAAACTGTGACTCTGTTTTAATACAAAGCTCCAAGAGACCATTATGGCAATCTAACCTGACCTCGTATACAACAAAGTACAAAAGAACTTCCTCTAATTAATTCTGCAGCAAGCCTACGACTTCTAAATGGCTTGTAAAGGAAAAATAGGTCTCTTGCAACCACTCTGCCTTCACAAACACTTCTCTCCTCCAAGGAATCTTATCTTTAGCATACATGAGCACTATTATGAGCCCTTTCAGTATACAATAGAGAGTAACTCAGAAATACCCAAAAGTTCCTCTTCAGGAGAAGGTGAGCAATATACTTCTGTCTAGCACTCTCAGGTTCCAATTAAAACATTGGTCCACAGGCTTCCATGTTGGAGTCAGAGTGTTTTAACTGTTGTCACTAGACAGAGTAACCCCCTACCTTCTGTACTTTTATCTCCTCTATTCCTTGCAAACAGAATGGTATCAAGGGCACCTCACCAATGTATGTTTCCTTATATGAGCAGAGATAAAGGCTTCTCCAGTTACCTAGATCAGTTAAGTCATGTGCTGCTGTGAATGTGCATTTAGGGAAGAAATTGTTTAAGAGTATTTAGGTCACAAATCCTTTCCATCAGAGGCATCTGGTATTAGAATTATGGGCATCTGCCATTTAATGTTTGTTCTAAAAGTAGAAACAGATTATCCTTAATAAGTGTTTAGTGTACTGCATATGATTTGGCCAAGAGATTAAATTTCAGAGCTGTTTATATGCTCTCATTTGGATTTTTTTAAAAAAATTCAGTGCTCAATGGCGTATCTTAATTCAGAAGACTTTTTATCTTACCATCTAATAAGACCATTCGTTATCGACTTAGAACAGTGACTGGACCTCTAAAGCAAAGGTGTCATGGTGATAGGAGAACTCCAGTTGCAAAAAAGCTTGAACATAAAAAGTGTCTATTGGGGTGTTTTGTGAGGCACAGTACCTTCACTAGATAAGGGGAAAACACAGGGGATGTTGCACATGAAGAGTTTTAACATCACATTCACACAGCCTCCCCTAAGTAGAGCACAGATTAAAAAGTGATGCGCACAACTTAGGCCTGAATTCCACAGATGGAATTCCAGCACTGCTGGAAGCTAACTCAACAGAAGCACTGTGACAGCACAGAAACCTCATGCTTCTTTGTACAAAACAGGGAATAGAGCAGAAAACTTCTCAGCCTATGAAAGAGTTGGAATTATTTTGCCCAAATATCATTTCACCAATATAAAACACCCGGGGAGTAAAGCCAACCAAAATTTTCCACCATTTTAGCGCAAAGTAGAAAATGTACCAGAAGATAAACAACAATGAATAATCTGCATTATAGAGAGTGCTGCAGCACTCTTTAAAGTGTATTCAACAGGATGGGTACCAGGAGCAGTTCTGTCAGCTGGAGCAGACACAAATGGGCTCCACAAGACAAAGCTAATCATGAGATATTCTGCAAGAGAATATTAACTAATCAAATAGACAATAAATTAATGTTTGCCTTCTTTAAGAGAAGATCGATTAGGAGAGTTATCTACAGAATAGTTTGATTTTATAAGAAAATAACTGGTCACAGCTTTTCCTATCATCTTGGCATGTTTCGGATACAATATATATTTAGAGAGAGAGTGTGGGAGGTCTGTTACTCCAATACATTTGAAAACAGCTTAATATTTTAGAAAAGAGAAGGTTCTAAACAAAAAATCTTTTGTTATGACAGGGGACAAATAATTATTGTGGAGCCCTGGAAGATTTTTTTCCTTGTGTTAACCAGGAACTGGTGAGGAAACAGTTGGTAAAAGAAGGTGTTATTAATCTTCCATCAGTTTATGCAGATACAACCCTGTTGGCTGAAAACAAACTTTGGCTGGAGCGTCTCACTTCACAAAGCAGACAAGACCATTACACATTTATTCAAACGCCAAATTTGAAGGGTACAGATGCTTAACCAGTCACTTCATCCACTCTCATGAATAACCTGAAAAAGGAAGCTGTTAAACACAGCCTGTTTGAGATAATGTTAAGCAGAGAAAGTCACCAAATTTTTCCTAATTCACAATTATGCAGAGACACACATAGACACACAAAATCTGCAACAGTAACTAAAATTAGCCTCTTTGGGTCTGCAGCCACTTTTATTTTTTAAAAGGGTGATCTGTTTCCCAGTTCTGCAAATGTACACAAGGAGAGAATACAGTCCTGATAAAAAGATACTTCCAAGAGTTTTAGAGTATGTTATTTTTGCATAACAGCCTATTTAGAAGGACCCTACTCATATACTAAGAAATTCAGACAGACTTTACCTATTCGGAATATGGTAAGATGGAGCAAGATAAAAAAAGCAGGAAAATAAAGCACCAGGAAGAAGGATAAGAGAACCAACAACAAGAACATTAGGCTTTGGATGTTAAGATGCACCAAAATTCCAGTGCTGTTATGGGCTTTACATTTCACAGGAAGGTGAGATGATAAAAAATTTAGCCACTTAACACTACACAAAACTTTTTCAGTAGCATCACAAAAATTTGAGTTGCAAGTTATCTCTGGGCCTGCTCATTAAATCATCTGATTAAAAGGCATTTTATCCTCTTCTTGCCTCCTGGCGCAACGCAGGCAAGTTTGCCGAAGAACTGTTTCCAAGCTTGCAAAACAATACCATCAGTCCTCCAGCAATAAAACCCACACCTCATAGCTGTGGAACCCTGGAAGCACATGACAACCACTATATGCTAAAGTACAATTTAAAGCAGCTAGTGTGGAGCTATGTTTTGGATTTGTGATGATAATGTTGATTACACAGGGAGGTTTTATTTATTGCCAAGCAGCACAGGCACAGCATCAAGGCCTTTACCACTTCTCACCCCAACTCACCTACAAGTGTGCTGGGAGTGCACAAGAAATTGGAAGGGGACAGGGCTAGGACAGCTGACCCAAGGGAGAGTCTAGACCATACAGCATCTAAAGCTGCAGAAAAGGAGCAGGGGATATTCAGAGTGATGACACTTCTCTTCCCAAGTCACCATTGTGCATAATGGAGCTCTGCTTCCCTGGGAATGGCTGAACACCTGCCTGCCCATGGGAAGCGGCGAATAAATTACTTGGTTTGCTTTGCTTGTGCGCACAGCTTTTGCTTTCCCTGTTAAACTGTCTTTATATCAACCCACTAGTTTTCTCAGTTTTACCTTTTTGATTCTCCCCACAATCCCATAAGGGAGAAGAGAAAGTGAGCAGCTGTGTGGGGCTTAGGTGCCAGCTCAGAATAAAGAACAACAGTCCTTTTCATAAAAATCAATGATAAAACTATCACCTGGATAATCTTCCTGCTGTGTGCTTAAATGACTTGAAAAGTACTCTGTGTCCTTGGAATAAATTGACTCAAGTACAAGAGTACAAAATGCAAGATAAGAAGAGAGATCGATACAGCAATGTGCAGGTAGGTAGGTGAGCCAATAGATACTTATCAGTAGTAAAGCAGGTAGCTAAATATAAATACAATGCAGCCTAAGATGAGAACACTGATAAATTAGTATGATATCAACCACTAATTTAATGTCAGTTAGTACACCTGCAAGAAAGTCATCAAACAACAAATGCTTCCATATGCAAAGCAACATTAATGAAACTCATTATCAACAAAATTGGATTTATATCCAATAAACATAGCACATTTAAATTAAAATTCCTTTAAAAAGTCAATTTTAAAATACTAGTTCAGTTATAATGTGTATCATCTACTTTATAAAGCACAGACAAATAACATTTGGAAAAAACAGGAAGAGATTTTATTATAGTTAGGCAGTTGGATGATGGACCCTCCACAGAAAACAAACAACCAAAACAACAACAACAAAAAATCTGCCTCTCCTTGAATATAGAAATTGTTTCAGAAGGAAACTAAGGAACCTCCAA
Source organism: Hylia prasina (assembly GCA_013397195.1). Lineage (NCBI taxonomy): Eukaryota > Metazoa > Chordata > Aves > Passeriformes > Sylviidae > Hylia > Hylia prasina. The sequence goes on from VYXD01006142.1 coordinate 1,113,381, forward strand.
AATCATACGTCTAGCTGTTGTATCCACCAGCATAAAGGCCTGTATTCTTCAACTAGAAAACCTCGCCAAGTGTTTTGCTTCTAAGCCAAACATTCTGCAGAGCAAGAGGAGGTATAAAACCAGATCATGCTGAAAGTCAGCTCAGCAGCATGGAAAACTGTGTCTGTTAGTTGTTGTGTCAAAGACAAATCACACAGTTTACCTTAACTGAACTACAGGAAGGTTCTAAAAATACATAGCCGTGTAGTCCCACTAATGAACAGATCTGCCTCACCATTCTGGCAACATAAATGCTCAGCAACAGTCTGTCTCCTGCTAAGACTTAGAGAACCAGTGTTCACACTATAACAACAGCAAAAAACCCAAACAAGCCACAAAAAATAACCAACAAAAAAAAACACACTGAAAAAAACACCACTCTACCCCCCTACAAAGAAACCCACCTTCAGATGACTTCATGGAATACAAGAATAGTTTAGGTTGGAAGAGACCTTTAAAGGTCACCTAACTTACTCTGACCTATGCAATGTTATTTATATTTGTCAAATTTCAGATAGTCAGAAAAATGTTTTATTATTTTTCTACTGTGGTTCAGAATACTCCCTAAAAGTATAGTGACATTTTCTGTTAGATTTAAAATTTGACCACTCAATCAGGATCTTGTGGTTTATGCTGCCATTATTATTTTTTTTATTTATTTTACTCTACAGCTGGGATACTAAAATAGTAGATCTCTTTCAAAAACATACACTAGCCTGTGCATTAAGTAATCAGTCACCAACAGAGTTACAGGAAAACATGTTCCAGCAAGTATCTACAGGTAGTATTTCAGCATTTCAAAGTTTATGATGATCAAGGATTTAAATGGTGAGTGCAAGTGGTCATAGAGAGACACATGAGACAGAATGCAAGCTTGAAACTTGAGAGCATCTCAAACAGAATAACAGTCAAGATCTTAACAGCAACTGAAAAAAAAAAAAAGTCATGTCTTTGATCAATCAAATCAGAGTAATAAAAGCCAGTACTCTTTTGGTAATTTATTTCCCTAAACATGTCCTTCTCCAAGCATATTAATTCCATGTAATAAAATGAGATGATAATATTACCCAGTATTTTTTTATGCTCTTTATCATGAATTCATCCAATTAGTGCTTTCAAAAACCTCATCTGTTTCTTAAGACACCTGCATTGACAAAACTATGTATTTCAAAGCAAAATCACAAGTTGTACAGCTTAGTTTTCAATCACCCAATCATTCCTCTAAAATAAAAATATTTTTTAAATGAACTAAAATAATAGAAACAATTTCAAAACTTCGTGCAACCTTGGAGTGTCATTTTAAAACTGCAATTCAAAGCATTTCAAAAATGAAAGAAAATAAACACACCTCCTTTGAAGGAGTATGGTTGAAATTAGTCATGAAATAATGTATAGAACATTCTCCTCACCTCTTTGTGTATTAAAAAAGACTGATTTCTTTCAAAGAGGCTCCAAAAAAGGTAAAATTCAGAAACTGCAAATTCCATTTAAGGAACAGCAAATGAAAATATATCTGGGACATTTCTGAAACACTTTTAAGCTGTAAGATCCAACAGTACCCTGCAGGAAAAAATCAATTTGTCAGGCTGTGAGATAAAAGGCTTTTTCTCTTGCCATATTAGTGAAGCATTGACAATCAAAGACTCTGTTCATCTGAACTACAATGTCTGGTGAGCACTTCAAGATAGGAAAAAATATGAACAGCCAACACCGAAAAAGGGCCTTATAGACTATTATTAAAATAAGCTCAGAGATATTTTCTCACTTAAAAAGTAACAAACAGAAGTCATTGGCTGCAGTGGTTAAGACATATGGTTCCAACGAAGCTTCCATAAATATCGCTTGCAATTGTTAGTTGATTTACTGAGTTGCAGCTTTCACAGCAATATAGCTTGATTAATATAAAAAGAAAATACACATTTTTGTACCCTCACAATGGAAATGGAATTCTTAGCCTTTCTTAAAAATAGTCAAAGAGGACAGAGTGCACTTGGAAACAAGAAAAGTTATATGCAAATAAACTGCCTTTCATGTATATAAAATTCAAGAGCATCAACACTGTCAGCTGAGATGCTTCAATTATTCTGGGCATCAAAAACTGATTTTCAGGGTCTCTGATTAATATTGTAAATGTCATTAATCCAAGAGGATGTTCAAATTACATCCAAAATCATTCTGCTTCTGCTTTTTATTTAATAAGGTCTTTCTCCTGAATTTAAGATGATTGCAAAGTTCAAACTGCTGCAAAAGTCAGGCATCAGACTTGAGTGGAAACAGCGGTAATAATCATTTGTTTGCTAAAGGTCATGGTTTTTAATAGGGCCTCTTAGATTACACTCACTGAGAATCGAAGTCTGCACAAGTGACTATTTTTGGATAACAGCTATGGATCTGACCTGTTATATTTACCTCTGTTTTACTGGTAATGTGTAAATGGTGTGTCCTGGTCCATAGACTGTGGACTAAGATCCAAGATTGTAGACAAAGACCCAAGATTTAGAGACAAACTCTGTGGCTCTCTCATTAATTTAGAAAAGGCAAAAAATTAGAAGCTTTGAAGGCCATTGTACTTATAACCAGACTGATTTGTCTTCTTTCGTGAAAACAGTTATAGACTTCTGGTAACATACCAACAAAATTAACAGCGAGCAGTTACCAAAACATTATATCTACATATATCACTAAATACACAGATTTTCTTTCAGATCACTGTTTTTGTGCAGTAAACAACTCAGTCACCCTAATACAAGGGGATGACAAGGATGTTCTAATAAATTATTACTCATGTTAAAGAAGCTTCAACGTTGTTAAAGAAACATAGGGGTCTTTTTATAGAAACCCCCAAAAGTTCAAGCAGCAGATAATAGCAGACATTTTTGCTGGTAGTGGTATAGGCTGACACCTGGGCTTCAGGGCTAAAACCGCATATCCTACATTGTCAAATTCCTGGTGAAGGAATGCAGACTTGGTAGCTGGGTAAAACAAGACCTATATAGTAAGACTCAGATATAAAACAGAACTTGGGAAGCAACAAATAAAGAGCAAGCAATACGATCATGTTAGCGAACTCAAAACAAGAAATACAAGCAGATCCAAGAGCTATGAGGAAGAAATACTTAACATCATTATACTCTTTCTACCAGAATGCAGATACTTCACGATCCTTCTAGAAGACAATTTGGCATTATTGACCCTAGGGCCCTAAAGAGCCTAATACCAGAGTAAGAAATGGATACTAAACAGCTCATGTTTGAGTTTTAGCTCTATAACTTTTTGTAATTAATAATAATAGGATAATTAGGGATAGAGATTTGAGAGTCTATCTGTGTAAAATGCTGTAATGGGACAAATAAAAACTCTGATTAGGATGATAATACTTTAATTAGACTAAGAAATAAATCTTGCTTCCGTATATAAGCCGTATTTCTTTAGTCCACATCCGCTATGTATGTGGTGTTTAATCTGGTCCCTTGCTCAGGGAATGTGGTTTAAATTTCAGTGCAATAAAATCATGTAAATTAAAGGATTTGTTAGATTTCTATACTGAACTGAAGCACCGAAAACAGAACTAAAGTTGCAAAAATAGATGTCTGATGGCTCATAAAAGTTTTTGTGATTGCAGAAGGAAAATCTTGGTTAGTCTCAAACTGTAATTTGTCATGTCATGTCTCTTGGACACAGCCACAAACTGCACTAAACCCAACATAGCATCAGACTGAAAATCATGCAGTGTCTAGGACCATGACTCAACCTCATTACCATGCAGCAACATTCTAAAAAAAACCAATTTAAAGGGATATTGATTTTAGTGTTTTCGATTATAAGTTGCCACTTATAATGAAAAAACCTCACAGCTTCTGAGAGGTAAAGATGTTTTTGACAAATATATTGGTTTAGCATCATGGATTTTAAGTGACATAGTAAGGTGTTTTTAATGCTATAAGTTTATGAAAAGTGAAAAAGAACCTGGACACTGAAGTAAGGAAAACCTTTTATATCATTGGCATTCCAGAGCACAACTTAGGCAAAACTAGAATACCAGAATGCCCTACATGGGTACACATGCACACGCAGTTTGGGAATTGCATCCTGCTGGCAATGGCACAGAAGTCAATAACATCAACGTTAGTGAAAACAAACAAACAAACAAAAATACATCACCAAAAAACCATAAACCAGTGACAACTACCAAACAAAAGAAACAAACAAGCCACTTGGTTTGCAGGTATAATCATGTTTTATGGGAATACTGTGTATGAAGCTGCATAGGTTCATTCAAATCATCACTACCCATGTTAGACTCACTCTTTCCATACAAACGTAAATTGAAAGCCTGCTTCAGCATCATGAATGTTAGGACATACTTCTGAAAGATACAATTAAAGAATATATTACAAAAATTAAGCCTTGGAGTAAATATAGCGCAGATCAATGTTCCTTGAGTTACTCTCCATGACACCCATTCAGTGTTCTGACTAGCTTTAAATTCCTGAAAAGCAAAATCTCACAAACATGGCTCCACACATCAGTTACAGATATCCTCTGGGTTTTTAGCGGCATGAATTTAAAAAAACCACCCTATGTGTTTGGCTTCCATAGACACATAAGCACTTGAACACGGCACAGGCGTTACAAAGTGAGATTAGGATGCAGTGATCATAAAACATAAAATGCCATTCTGTCAATAAAGGTCAGCACCTCCATCATTCTTGCTTCTTTCAGCGCACAAGTTTCCCCTAGACAATTTACAGGAAATGGAAGGGAAAATAACCAAATCATTGGAAAATTTGTTAAATGTGCCATCTGGTCTTCACAGATGGGCCTGTACTGTAGGTCATGTACATCTCCTTTCCTCTGTCATCACTTACTGAAGAATTAGAAGCAGGTAAAGGAACAGAAGCAATGACTCTAGACAGTATATTATCAGCTCAACATGTGGAGATTTAGCCACTGTGTCTCCACTCACACTGTACTGGGAGACAGACGAAGTTTTCCAGGCTGATGAAACCTAACGCAAAAGGGAAATAAAATCACTTCATCAAAGTTTTGGTCTGTAATGAATCACAGTGATATTCTGAAAAACAACTGGAAAAAGGTGTCAGAAAAATAAGGAAATAATGGTTATTGCAAAACTGCCATCACTACACTATATGATGTTCAAGCACAAAATTAATCTTATCATCAGTATGGCTTCATAATTCACCTGAATTATCTCCAAATTGAAAATGGGAAAGAGAGGCAGGGAATAACCAGCATCTTTTCAAACACAACAGAAGAATTATTCATATCCATGTTTCCACTACCCAATTTTTAAACTAACTCCTCGCTCTTAAGCAAACTGGTAGCATTACAAGAATTCTGCAGCCATGAGGAATGTACAGTTTTTAAAGCACAGCAAAAATTAAGATTTTCTATTGTTCCAATTTTTCTTCTTAGGCAAGTGGAAAGGGGTCATTTACTTTTAAGATAAATGCTGTTTGACATGTTATTTAAAATAATATCCACCTTTTATCTGGATACTTTATATCCAGAGTTAAGCACAAAGTGACTATATGCCTTTCAGCTCACTTGATATGGAGTGGTTTGTTCAAAACCACTCAGCAGCACAACCCAGCCAACTTCTCACACTTTCAGTCTCCCCCCCGCTGCATGATCAATTTCAGCCCTATAGGGAAGCAATCAGTTGAGACCTGACACTAGGACAGTGATGTAACAGAGCACTGATCACAAGTCATCCTAGCCTTAGCAGAGACTACAGCTACTGATGAATTCTAGAATAGAATAACATGCTCCCAGCCACTGTTTTGCCACTGTGTTCTAGAGCAGATTATGTCCTCAAGACACCATCTCCAGGGAAAAGGTTCTATGCTGGCTAATGGCTATTATGTTCTTTATTCTCACTTGTCAGATATCATTCACTGCATTAGTAGTCCATGTTACAATTGATATATAAATTGTAAAAACTTCTTTAGCCTGCAGAAGGACCAAGTTATTCAAAAGTCATTAAATTTATTCTCTTTGAAGGGAAAATGGAAAATATATTTTTCCACCAGAGCCCCAGCAGGTAATAACTTCTGTAGCAGCATTTCATCAACACAGAAACCTTGTGGTACTACTTTTTAAGGAATTAACCTTAACAACTTTATTGAGAACAGCAGTTACTCTGCACTTAGGGCCACATAAATAAGGCAATATTGCACCTCTATCTCTACAAAGTAAATAGGAAAGAACCTAGCTTAAAAAAAAAAAAAAAAGAAAAAAAAAAAAAAAAAAAAAAAAAAAACCCTTTTGGGATTTTTNCTTTCCTCAAAAAAAAAAAAGAAAAAAACCAGACTTAAAAAAAAAAAAAAAAAAAAAAAAAAAAAAGACACCTTTACCCTCAACTGCATCTGCTACAGGTTTGAGACATTCAAAGATGTCCCCAGGATAAGTAACAGTGCATTTCTAGTAACATTCTGAAGTCTAAGTGGCTAATACATAGGCACAGAAACAGTCCATCTTGTCCACTAATCAAGATAACTTGGAAAAACAATAGGACAAGAATGTATCAATGTAACCAACCATATGGCTATAACTTCAACTGATGCTAATATATTAATATCAGCCATGGCCTACTCAGCTAAAATCCATTTACCATGTCTATATGGATTATATGCAAAGGTCAGAAAGGAAGGATATGGGAGAAAAGTGAGAACATACAGAAACGTATTTCTTCCTACTGAGACTTGTCAAGATAAAAAATAAAATCACTGACATTTGGACCAAATCATGTGAACGAATGAATTTCTGTAGCAAATTTCTGTTCTATTTTGGTGATCCTCAAATACTATTTTTAAGGTGATACAAAGACCATTCCATGCACTGAGGGAAAAATGAAAATTACCTAGTCCCAGCCTTTCCTGACTGGTCTCACCAAATCACTTTTACATCTCTTATTTAATATTTAGATTGAAAATCTTATGCACAAAAATTATCCTTTCAGTTTGCCAACAGAATGTTAAGCCCAGCAGCCTCCTGTGTGTAACAAGTGCAGATAATTAACAGCAGAGTTTAGACTGACTGACAAACACACGTGGTGACAGCGGAGACTTCCTACCCTGGAAACCACAGAACAAAGATCAATGAATTAAAACCACTATCAAAAGACCTGATCAACAATCTGACCGGGGCAGCGGCATCAACATCAACATCTAGCATGGAAGACCTCTTTATGAGACCGGCATTCATTGTTTCCTCAGGAGAATCCCTCTCAGCATCCCTGTGGGGTGTGTTCCCTACCCAGGAGGAAGAGCACCACCTAGTGAAGCTCTGGCACCGTTTCCTGAAGCACCTGCAGAATTCCGGTGGTCTCGGTCGTCCCTGATCATCTCGGCATCTTCACCAGCCAGAGAAACTGGTGGTACAGCTCACATGAATACAGTGTATTGCAAATGACAGAATAACCTGTGTCTCACATTCAGCATTTTGTCCTTGAACGTACTCCATATCCTTTAATACTGCCAAAAGCGACCAAGAATAAACCTCATATAATGATCTGTTTAAATAAACTATTTCACAGTACACAAAGGTAGAATTCCTGTTTGAAGTGGAACGAAGTATAAATCTTCAATCCATTTAAAATTAAATTTATACATGTCATATAAAGATGGCAAGTGAAAGCCCTGAGCTTTGCCCTGCACAACAGCACATCTTATTTTCTGTAATTTATAGTTGAGAGTTCCTTGACTTTGGAATCTGGAACTAGAAATGACTGTCAAGTCCATTATCTTGGAATCAAAGTTAGCCCTCAATTCCTGGAGTAAAACAAATGTAAAGCAAAAGAATCCCAGAGACAAGGAAAGTGTTGGTTACGGCTTGCGTCACCAGCTGGGCACCACAGTGTCTGTTAAACGGCTGATGGCATGACAGCCACAGATACATCACAGATAAATACAAATACAGCTACATAAATAGAACATTTCCACAGTTTTCTTCTGAATATAGCTCAAAATGAGATAGAAACACTACCTCAATATAAGAACAGGACAGTGTGTTCAGTAAACTGCTGAACATGAACGTCAACATCCAAAAATAATGCTACAGAAGTGGCATTGATGGTAAAGAGAAAGCAAGATCAGAACTATTTTTTTCCATTCCAAACAAACTTAAGTGCTGCAAGGCACAACTCTGCAGAGCAGGACATTGCACTCCAAAAAAGATTTTCTATAGCAGAGGTACTATTCTTCAGGTACGGATTTTTAAGAAATGAGCACAGAGAAAACACTGTATTAGCTATTCATCTTTTAAACAAGCCAACGGTATTTCTTCTCACTTTTGGAAACCAAACCAATACATTAATTTTAAATTTAACTAACATTTACTGGGCATTAGTATGGCTCCTGTACTGTGATGGACACTGACACACCCTCCAGACCACAGGAGAAGAATCTAAGTATTTCAAGCGCGTCGTGTGATGACTCCAAGACACAGAGTGATTTATAAAAGGATACTGAAAACCTTTAGCTTCTAGTGACTTGAATGAGAATTTTTGTTGCTTAGTAACTCTTAAAGAAACTGAGACATTTGAAAACCAGTAATGCCGTGAGCAGCTGTATAGAATTCTTGTTTTTAGTATTCTGGTTGTCTAAAACTGCATACCTATAACTGTAGTACTTTACCATATAATGTAGTACTTTGATGAACTTAAGGTACTCTGCATAAAGTAAACAGATCTTTACAGAATTTCATTAAGACTTGTTTAATTATACCACAGACCACCTATTTTGCAGATGACATAGCTAAAATAAACTAGTCATGGCATACAGAAACTTTAGTATAGCATTCATTGTTCATACATTTAGTTTTGTATTTGCTACTAGGAAGCCATCCTGTTTCACAATTTTGAACTTATGCCTACAGCACTAAATATGAAAATATCAGGGAGTTTGCAGTAGAGCCACACAATGTTCTGTATTTTCACCTCCATACAGACAGAAGTATACAACATAAAGAGAATTCTTACGGTAAGACATCTGACTCAAGTTTTTGTAATTTTGAGGGTTATTATTAAACTTTGTCATTCTTCTTTTTGATATTGATTCTACATCAAATGCAATTGTATGGTTCCTGCTGATATCAAGAGATGCCATCAATCTACATCTGAGGGTAGAATCTAGCTCAAAGAAGATTAATTGCAGTTTCTAGTTCATAGAAGTGTAGGTGTTAAGAAGCACTAATATGTCTTTCAAAAGGCATTCCGTAAACTGCTTATTCATTCTGATATAAAAGGAAATCAGAAAAACTGTAGTTTTCCATCAGAATTAACGGTGCTTTTAAACAGCTAATTGAAATATTTCAGTGCAATTCATTTTCATAACATGGAAGACAATGTGCAATAGTGTTATATCACATACATGAGGTATTGTAAAAAGCTATTATATATTTAAATACAAATACTATATATTTTTAATACACGCATTTGGTCATCTCTATTCAATTACAAATCAATAATCAATAGGCCTTAGGGCAACAGGACTCTGCATGGCTGCGAGGATATGCATATACACACATGTACACTCACATTATACAACCATCTTCATCATCAAAAGTGGAAAAGGAAAAAAATTCCTTTGATGTTACAGGGAGCAGTTTTCACTTTCAGCTGTATAATCCTTGTACATCTGAACTGCATTGTGAAGAGATTCTCTGTGTTTCCTACCTCTTTCTCTGTGGCACAATCTCCCTAGAACTTCACACTCCATTAGTCAACAGGATTCAGCACAGGTCAGAGAAAGAAAGCAAACACACAACTCCAGCAGAAGTGACACAGAAGTAGTGTTAATACAGCTTCAAAATTCCCATTTTACCCAGTTTTGGTAAAAACAGTATGTGAATTCCAGGAGCATGATCATCTCACTGCAATGGATAAATTTCCATCCAGATGGTTCTTAGTGCTTACTTGGCTCTTGATTGAGGTTTTTCAGATTCAAACCAGCACATATTTGATATGAATACTACATAATAAATTCTTAGAGCCTTCCCCAAAAGGATTTCTTGTTTGAATGACACCACGGATCTAATAGACTTCAGTTCCATTTAACAGCTATGGAGATAGCCTCAATTGAGTCGAAATAGAAGAATTATAAAAATCTTGAAAAATAGGCCTCTTCATTGGAAGAATATGGATAAAATACATATTACAATCTCATCTTTCCAGTTTCTAATCATCAGCAATAAGCCTTTAGCCAGAAGTGTATTTGAGGCAATAACAGTAAGAAGGCAATAACAGTAAGAGAAAGCAAGAGGAATGTCACTGTTTTTTTGATGCCCTGACCACCTTCCCAGACAAGGCAGCTTCTCTGAAACTAAGCCCATAAAACTGTCTTCTCAAAGACATGCTAAGCATTACAAACTGATAAAGAGCCACAGCAGCATCTGAAAAAGGAAGCTTTCAAATGCACACAACAAGCCCAAAACCAGCCCCAAATTTTTGGAGGCTAAATAGTACAAATGCCACGGTCCCATTGTTGTCAGTTAAGAATTCCGTACATTATCTAGTAAAAGCTTCCCCTGACAGTTGAAATGAATTTATGAGATGCCCCTATACCTGTTCCTACAGCTCTGTTTCTTGGCCAGCCTGCTCTCCTCCTACACTAACCCAGGCTGTTCTCATGTGCCAGGTGAAACTGCAGTTCCCAACTCTGCTTCAGCCAGTTCAGCTCCAATGTCCCCTGTAGCTTCCCAGCCAGCCTCATTCCCACTGTATCTACTCCAGTTACTCTTATAACCAACACATACTTTAATAACTAGCTCAACCTTTTTTATCTTCAGCTTTTAGTTGCAGCTTGTGGCAATCTCTCGCCAAAGATCAAAATTCTCAGCTGATCCCTTCACCGTGGGAAATTGCACATGTACTTTTTCTTCAGTGCATCATCATCTCAAAGTTTCAGCTGAAGGCATTTCTGTGAAGGGGTCCACCTCTACCAGTGTTAAGCCCACCCTCAAAGTTTTCTTCCCTTATACATTTTGGTAAGGTTCATATTAACACTAATAAAATCCAGACTTTTCTTGCCCTACTACTGCAATCTGCTTCCATAAAAGAAGGAAAAAAAAAAAAAAAAAAAAAAAAAAAAAAAAACCAGGCCAGACTAACCTGCCNAAGCAGGAATAATGGATGCCATTCCAGATAGCATTTTTTAGCTTTTCCTCTGCTCTGATATGTTGCATCTCAGTTTACCCATCTGTAACACAATAATTCTATGTATCTCTTTCACAAAAGCTTTATTTTTTAGAGTTATAGTTGAAAACTGGCAATTGTTTACCTTCTATATTACTATATACCTGCACGGTTTACGTTTCCACAACCCTGTGAGAAAAGTTCTAAAGCATGTTAAAAAAGTAAATGTATTCTGCTGTTTCCACTGGGTTTGTTCTTTCTAGGCTGGATCTGGGATTTTTTTTTTTTT
>VYXD01006142.1:1124889-1136214 GCA_013397195.1 Hylia prasina
TTTTTTTAAATAGCTAGGTGGCAATCAAGACCAAAAACTCAAAATTCTCAGCTGACCATTTTACTATGGAAATTAAGCCAAATCTCTTCTCTTGTGGCAGCTTTTACAAACTAATTTGAAGAAGTGGGGGTATCGATTCCTATAGTAGAAGTTTCAATTATGCTTCAATTGGTTTGAGATTCCTGAACTGGGAAAACAGCATATCTTAAAACTTGTTTTACATGGAAGTATTTTGTATTTACCAGTATAGTTCATATCAGCTTTGGTGGGGACCTGTCAAATATTAGGATATGATAGAGATTACTTTAAAAATTCCTGCAGTCCACAAAGAATGTTTTAAGCCTGAACTGAAAGAAAACAAAACTCCAAAACAAACAATTTCTGCCTCGACATTGCACGTCACTCTCAATAGCATCATTGTTTCCATAGCTACAAATGTAGACTGCTTCAAAGGAAAGAAGCAGAGAAACTGAAAATGACAATGCACAATCAAAACAGGCACATACATTTTTCAGATGGCACATGTGGGATGGAGAAAGGAATTAACATGGTGGCACAGAACGCTGTGGGGTTTTTGCATTTGACAGTAATGCCAGTGATGCAAGCACATCAAGCTCAGAACAGTAAGCAGCAATAAACCTCTCACCACAGTATCACTTGATGTATTTCTACACCTAGTGGAAGGAAGAGGAGAACAGAAAGGATGGAAAATACCAGCAGGAATCACCGAAACAGGGCAACTGCCCCTCTCACTGATCTAGCCACCTGCAGACTCAGACACATTTTTTTCAATCGAGTTTCCTTGGAATTTTCAGTCATTCTATATAGTTGTGAAGACAATCAAACCATGTACACTGCTTTTACCACAAATGATGACAAAACTTAGATACATGCTACACCTAGTACTAACTATAACCATTCCAGGAGAAGACACAGCAAAGTGAATCTGCACAGAGAACAGATACAAAACATGATAGTGAGAGCATACAGGAAAACAAAAGGCACTCCAATGCATCTAGCAACTATTCCATCCATCTCTATTTAAAGTTCATGCTCCCTAAATTTCTCTGTGCAAAAGCTTACTTCATGATTAACCAGTTACTCCAGGACTACAGCTTCCTCAAAACTTACTGGATAGGAAGGTAAATTGTTTTTCTCCTACAGCAGGAATTCCCAAGGTTCACAAATGTAGACCCTTCCCCATCAATTCTATAATGATGAGTGTTGGGATAACAAGATCATCAACCAGATTCACACCAGTGCCACTCTTCTTTTTGGAAGAAGAAACAGCATAATCTTGGGTATAGGGTAATCAAATAAATATAAAAAAAAAATTATAAACACACTAGGAAAAAACACACCAAAAAAACCCCCACACCACCTATCTCTAGTACCTTAGATCACCCTGAACTTTCCAATGTAGTAACAAACAAGATGCCTTCATAGAATGTCATGGCATATTCAGAAATGTGAAGTATCAGCGTGACCCCTTCCCTTCTCAAAGTGAGTGAGGGCACTTAGCAAAATCCACCTAAAATGTCCTTCCTTAGTTTCACAGGCTCTAAGGAACACATTTTATACCATTTTTTTTCCAACAATCTTTTTAGGGAGCAGTTGATAAAGGCCACATGAGGACACAGCATTATCTGCAGTCTACACTGGAAGTCATCTCTGGTAGAAGCAGAGATGGAGAATGGTTATTAGAAGATGGCATCACTGTTTCCTCAGGTGCTGTCCATGCATGGCTACTGCTCATTTACAACAGCATTGGAAAGTATCATGCTTTAGAGGCATGGTTTCTATGAAGAATGTCAGATCATGATAAACTAAGAAGTTTGAAATTACAAATACAACCCTTGTTATACATGAGTACTGACATATACGACCTTCCCCCATTATCACAGAAACAGAACAAACACGTCATTATCTTTATTAGAACACTGACAGCCCCACTGTCAGGGATTTTAATCAGACTTGGCAAAAGCCATTTTAATACTTGGGACAGGGAGGAAGGTAGAGAGCCAAAATCTCAGTCACAAGAATATTACCTTTCAGACAAGGATAATCTTATTGGTACAAAATAAAGCCATCAGCTCCCAAATTAAGCCAGTTCAGGCAGCAGTACAACCACCATTAAACTTGCAAATTAGAACTCCCAATAGCTGCAGTATATGTTTGACTAAAAAGTAAGCAAAGCACAGACCAGAAAGATAAAGAAACCAGCAGTAGGTGTAAAATTAATTTTTAAAAAAAGCCAGGTGAGACTCTGAAACTTAGCAAAACTTCACAGTATGGGCCTTCTNAGAAGTTCTAACAGGAAACTGTTATTCTTTTCATTGTGTGCAGAGATTTAAAATTAATTTTTAAAAAAAGGCAGGTGAGACTCTGAAACTTAGAAAAACTTCACAGTATGGGCCTTCTACTACACTACTACATCTCAAGTTTCTTCCCTAAGACCTAGCTTGGAGCACCAAGTTAGTGTTGCCAAAATACAAGATTTCTGCATGAGCAATTTGTGATGTTAAAATACTATGGATTTCAGTCTCTTATCTCTCTTTTAATTGCTGACTGGAATAGACTCTGTCAGAGAAGAAGGGGTTTTACATTTTTCATATTTGCCTCAGGCTACCAGCAGAAAAATTCAGAACTTTTTCTAAGGTATGTCAGTGCCAATGATGTGTCACATGTCATTACTTTATAATTAGGCTGATAGACAAAAAGAATAATGCAGCTGACATTCTATTAAAATAAAAATTATTCCCCAAGGCATAAAAACACTGACACTAGCATCTTAAAAGGCAGAGTAAAAATTATATAGGGAACTATTTATCTATGCTGCTGTCTTTTCCAGATTCAAATAAGTAATTTTTAGTTATGTGTGTATTGAATATTGAATTATCTTACGCTGATTTTTTAAAAAAGTCTTTTTTGAAAGCAAAATGTAATGAAACCCTTGTTCAGCTAGGAATAAAAGCTACTATGAGAATAAGAGACTATCTACACTCTATATTAATTGATATTACAATTTTATTATCAATTGTACAATTCTTCAAATAAGCAATTAATCAAAAACAAATACATTCAAAAAAATAGCAAACCAGCCCTTTTTCTGTCAAGAGTTTGAAACAATTAAGCCTTAAAAACCAAATTTGAAAACACTAGGACTTCATTCTGTATAGAATTTTTTCTAAAATGCTCCTGACAGAATCAGGATTTAGACAATACAGCTGTAACTCCATGTAGTTCAGAACATACTTAGTTTGTGTGTGGAAGTTAGACAGACTAGCAGAATTACCAGATTACATAATTGTGGTTGATAGGAAGAATAACAGCCTTCACAGCACAGCCAAATTTTAACTCTTCATTAACATAAGTAAGAGATGTCCCACCTACTCTTTGCAGGTACAGATACCACAAAATGTGTGCTTTTCCATCTGTTGATGTATAAACTATCAGAAGAAAGCATTTCCACCTTTATGCATGTCAGGAACATTATTCAAAATATCAGACTTGAAATTCAGTCTGGACTGAACCCACCCAGTAGCATGTTTATTTTTTTTTCCTAAAAACTATTAATACTTTCCCAGTAGACAAAAAA
The DNA here is from genome assembly GCA_013397195.1 of Hylia prasina. Lineage (NCBI taxonomy): Eukaryota > Metazoa > Chordata > Aves > Passeriformes > Sylviidae > Hylia > Hylia prasina. The sequence goes on from VYXD01006142.1 coordinate 1,128,488, forward strand.
AGACAGTCCTTCACGAAGCTATCAGATCTAGTTCTTTGTTCATACAGTCCTTTCATTCCCAACACAATGACAGACAGAGTGAGAAGTACTGTGTTTTCAAATGTATTACAAGGAATCCTGTGATTTAGTTATTCTATTAAAGAATTATACTCAGCGATGATATACTCTAAAGTGAAATGATTTCCACTTGACTATCCTCCTCTTATGTTCCAGACCCAGAATTTAGAACGTTTGCTTACACCAATATCTTATTTCAGGAAAAGGCAAACGACTTCTTGAAAAGTTACCTATTATTTTGTTGCCTGTTTCTTGAGTACTGCCAAAGGAAGGGCTACTTAGTTTTCTCTCTGTACTCTAACACATTGTGCATAATCTGGAATTATCTTCAATTCACTGTTCTATAAAAATAAGTAGGCAAAAAAAAACAAACAGGGCAGGTAATGTTGTAGAAGGTCAGTATTTTTCAAAGCTTAGTAATCAGAACACCACTTGTTTAGTGACAACAAGGGAAGGACCACGGCTGCACTGAAGCACGCAAATTCACATCATCCCTTCACAGATGTATTGCAGAGAACAAAAGAGGTGTTTGATGTCTTGATTCGCTGAGCATACACCTGAAGTTGTATGTCCCATTCCCACTCCTCATTTTCAAATCTCACATGCATCACCAGGACTCTTGTCACTTGCCTCAGCTGTTCCATTCAATCTGGATGCTGCTCAGAGGAATTGATAAATTTTGGCATGAGGTCATACTAAATACCATAGGTCACAAATTTTCCAAACTCACCAAACAAAAAGAGAAACAGTTTCTCTGTGTTATCCCTCTGTGTACTAAATAAGCTGAGAAAAGACCTTTTTGCCAGCATTGAAGTGAATGACAAATGTGGAAAGATTCTGTTTAGAAAGATCAAAAACCTACAATGAACAATATAAGAGCTGGTATACTGCTTTTCACATATGCAGCATATTTTCATGTGTGCAGTTGACTTTTAAAACACACTTGTGTTAATTGCAAGGTAATCCTGTATTTTTCTAGATGTGCATTCAAAGAAGGATAACTGCAGTTAGGTTCACAAATTCATTCACTTATGTAAAAGGAGCCTAATTTCACAAAGTAGCAGATACAAGAAACTGAAATCAGTAACATATATGAAAACAGAAAGAGGAAAAAAGCAAGCATCAGACTTCAATTTGAGACTTTTTTAATTTCTGGGAAAAGAGCACTTACCACAGTTACTGTTTATGCTTCAGTTCACCTCAAAGACTAAACTGAGAATATATCAGATTCTTTCTATTACAGTTAACTTGTAAGGGGAAAGCCAATGCCTCTAACAAAGTAAAGTATTGATTTTTTTCCACTTGACAAAAAACCACAAGCAAGTTAAGAAGCACTGTGTTCTAAGAATAAACAAGCAGTTGCACACTTATTTCAGCTTGCAACAGCAAAATTATTTTTCTCGATTACTAGAATTTATGTTGGGTTTTTTTTATAAATGCAATTAAGGCTTTTTGAAAAAATGCATAAAGGCATCTCAAAATCTCCAAGCATTTATTCTCACCTAAAGTATAACCAATAAATATGCCTCACTATTAAAGTTCAATATCTGGAAATTTTATGTATTGATGTTAGGATAACTACACTAGAAGTCTTCTCAGAGAAAAATTCTAAAGTGTATGTTTTTGGGGGCATTTTGATTTGTGGCAATTACAGATAAGTGAGATCGTTAATCAGTTTTCCCCCCATATGAAATAATTTAATGATTCTGACTTATCTACACAAGACAGAAATACTGTATTGTACAGTTGATATTTAGCTTTAACACATATGAATTCGTTTTACAAATAAACTTTCAAAGTGAACACGACCTCAAAACATGGTCCAGTCTCTGGCACGTCACCACCATCACATATCATATGTATGAATGCACAAAGTGGCTGAAATACATCAAGTATTTCAAATTGATAAGCAGCTGCTTCTGAACAATATGCGAAGTTGACATGTGCAGATTTTACCATTTCAAACAACAGACACAGTCATTTCTCTATTCAAGAAATTGGAGAGAAGCAGCAAAAATAATGGCTTCACTTGCTAAGGAAAAGGGTCCGGGACTTCACCTTCCTCAGCTTCTGAAAAATACAAAGGCTTACCTTTCTGTACACCAGCATGTTTGGGGATTCATCAGCCACCCCATTGCTGCTTTGCCCATAATTGTTTCCTTGTGCCATGTCCCACAAATTTGATCCGCTTTTGGATGCTGCACTGTAAAAGGTAAGAGTGGTTTCAATAGGGCATCGCCTCAGGTCTCCTTGCTTCCCTGATGATTAATGAGCCTGACTTTCTACCAACATGTTATCAAAATCACCGTATGCTCTCACTCCAACAGGTATTTACATTGGAGCAAAGCTGCTAATTTGCCATTTACTGTCATTACTCTCTTTTGCCGGTAAGTAATGGATGTGACGTGTTGATCTAATTTAAACGTTAATGAATTGTCACTCGGAGCAGCTCCCTGACACGCCGCTAACCACCACATCACGCAGATGCCTCCTCACAAAGCGCCTCTTCCTCCCCTGCACGGGCTTCACCAAGGGACGCTCTGCACCTTCCAGGCCAGTTTTGGGAGGACTGACTCGGCCCATGACGTGTATTCAGCAGTGCCCTCCGCTCACAGCTCAGGTCGTAGCAACTTTCACAACATTCAAGCGCACAAAAAGCAAACCAGACGCTTTGAACCTCCCTGTAAATTCACCAGCACATCTGTGCTCGTACATACGCCGGGGCAGGGGAGCAGGTGACGAGGGAAAATGAAGAAACAAGCCAGAACACCGTTCCGGTTGCTTTCACCTACTTTCATCGCACTTTACCGCCAAACACCGGCTCCCTGCCAGCCCCGTCTCCTCCCCGCCCTCCCCCGGGTCACACGGGAGCTGCACTAAGCAAGAGCTCGGATCATGCCGTAGCTCCGGCTTTGCACNAGGGGCGCGGAGCCCGCCCGCTCGGTTACCTCCTGGGCCAAGGTCACTGCGCGCTGGCCGCGGCTCCTCGGCTGCTCCTGCTGCTCCTGGCGCGCCCCGCGCGGTGGGTGTCAGCCGGCAGCGGGCGGAGGGACGCGGCGATCGCTCATCACACACACGCACACACACGCACTGCGGGCGGAGGCGCCGCTGCCGCCGCCGAGGCTGCGGCTCTCCCGTGCTCTGCCGGAGCGGCGGCAGCTCAGCTCCCTCCCCGCAATGGAGCGGCCGTCACGTGGGGGACGGGCACGTCAAAGGTGCTGCCGCTGCCGCCGCTCCGCCACACGGCAGCAGCCTTCCTCCTCCTTCCTTCTCCTCCTCTTCCTCGGCGCTCTCGGCTCCCACACCGAAAACAGCGGCCAAGAAACTGCAGCAGATCTGGCAGCAGCCCCTGTAAATGAGATTAGGCATCCCTGGAGGGCTGGGCAGGAAGAGAATGTGGGCTAATGGGATAGGGAAGGAAAGGAGGAGTTGTTGGGGAAAGAAACTGTGTCGCCTCCTTCATCTTTCTTTACCGACAGCAACAGGGAATCTGCCTCTTCCTCTGTCTTATGCTGGACACCTCATGCATTTTCTTCAGTGAAAACTAAGGAGAGCGTGCGCTCTGTTGGCACTGCAGACTTCCCTGAGCAGTGTAACAGAGAGAGCAGAGAGTGAGTCTGTTTCAGGCAGATAGGAAGAAACCCTGAGGATGCCTCAAGACACCCTCGGGACTGTTTTGCTATGTCCTAAGCAACTGCCTAATTTGTTAAGGCCTCGCATTGGCTATGATAAAGGAAAAATATCAGGTCTGTCAGTCTTACTTCCCCATCACATGCAGACAATATTTTTGCAATACCACTTTTCCAAGGGGGTTGAAATGCCCAGAACTCAACATCCACAAGAACACAAGATACTTAAGTGGTTAAGCTTTGGTATATTTCCATTTAAAAGTGTCTTTTCTGGAAACAGTAGCTCTTATTACAAGAGTGATCTTGCAAAAGAATCCTCTACTGCGCACTGCACCTTTTGGAGTGTGTGCTGGTAAATCATACAATTCAAGCAGACAGGTTTCAATGCATACTGGGTCACCTTCACCCTTAACTCGTTCTACCTTTCCCACATCTCAGAGAGCCTCAAATCTACACTATCCCACAAGCAGTTTGCTATTATCATCTACTGCAACTACTTTTAACTACTCTAACAAACTTTGCAGACGCCTTGAGATACTCTAACAGAGGATGTAGTAAATTAGCTCAGGCAACAATAGGGAGTTGAGCCACAACAAAACAAAGGAAAAAGGACAGAACTGATCTGGACTTCTTGGAGAGCTGAGGAAATGAAGACATTATGGTCGCAGAATGAACACCAGAGTACAGAAAGATGATCTCCATCACAAATAGGAATGTTTTTCAGAGACAGAAGTTGTAAAAGGAGAAATGACACAATAAGAACCATCAACTAACTCTGTTCAGTGAGATACATTGGCAGCAAAGAAAAGGACTTCTGTAGCAGACATTGTATGTCTCAACTTTAATAGAGGAGAATAAGAATGTCACAAAGAAAAGGAAATGTGAAAACAAATGGTGTAGAAAAGAGAGAACTCTGTAGCTTTGAGGTGGAAGAGAACAAGGGAAAGAATACAACAGCACAGGCATAAAGTGAAGAACTATCAATGTTGAAAGTAGTTCCAGAGGAATTTATTAAACCAAAGATGAAACAGAGAACTAAGACCTGTTTCCCACTAAAATTCACTTGACATACAATAGCATCTTGGTGAGGCTAATAAAGTCAGAATCAAACTATTAATCTTCCAACAGATTCTCTGATTCAATCCAGTCCACTGTTGAGAAATAGGAACAGCAATAAGGATCTCAGTCTATAATTTCCCAAGCTTTCACACAGACACCCAGACGAGCAGCGCCATAGTGTTCAGAGCTCAGCGATTTGACTTTAAGTCTGACAGGTGTACTAGAAGACAAGGGAAATACCTTCCAAGATCTGCTAAGAACACAAGTGACACCCTTGTGGTTGCATGGCATCAAAATAAACTCAAAATCTTATTTATCAGACTGGTGTTTAAATTTCTTTTGCAGAGTAAAAATAGAAACTACACCAAATATAATTCAAATATAATTTTACCCTTAAAGAGGGATAGGAAGAAAATGCTTAAAAATATTGATAAGATACATTTTTTCCCCACTTCTTCTGCCATCCACTTAACATAGTAATTGTGTTAAAGGGCATAAAAATCAAACATTAGCAAGTTTCCAATGAGATCAAATATTTGTTTTCTTACTCTGCCTCATTTGTTGCTAATATAAGGGACAAAAAACCCCCCACAAAAAACGGAACTGTTTTGTACTACAATTCTTGGACTACCTACATGAAGTTACTTAAAAGCTACCTACCTTCTATACGGTATTCTGAGAATAGATTTTGGTAGCACTTATGTGTCTTTGGAAAGCTCCCCAACAAAGCTGACTAATTTAGGCAGCAACATTTTCCAAGCTTTTATTTTCTGAGAATGTCCTCAAAACTAAGGGCATAAGCATCCCCAGTTGATTTCGGCTATGCTGCCTCCAATTTTGCCTTTGCTTTAACTTTGTTTTACCCATTCTGATTATATTACAAGTAAAGTAAAATACAAGATCCTACACTAATAAGCAAGGTTTATATATTTTCTTCAAAAATAATCAAATTTTAATAATATAAATGCAGTTCTAAAGCACAGCAATTATGAGGACCCAAGGAAGTTAATAGGTATTTCTCCAGTAACATCAAAAAGAACTGTATTCCACATTGTTTTTAATCTCATCCTCAGAGCCAGAGAAATACCTTAAACATCTCAGTGATGTATCCCACAACTACAGACCCATTACACTGAAGCACACCAAAAATTTTTCACCAGCATGTCCACTGTCTAAATGAAGTAGAACTCTAAATGCTACTGGGGTTAAACAGAAGAGAAGACCAGAAACACCCCAACAGAATTTCCCTTTTGCCATCACATTGTGGTGAAAGAGATCCTGGGCTGGACTACTTCCATAAATGGAAGCAGAAAGAAAATAATTTATTTAAAAAAGAGGTAACAGGATAGTCTCACAGATTGGGTGTGTTTGCTCAATAGCCTATAAAAGGCTTTAATTTATAAATTACTTACTCATCTTTCCCACGTTGAAAGTCATCACTTATCTCATATACAACCAGCATTAGCCTCCCTAGAAAGCATGGTCTGCCAGAAGAGGAATGGCCTTTTCAAAATGCAAGGCAAAACTACTCATTAATAAAACAAAGATGTTGGGGAAAGGCTGCCAAGGGGGCAGCTTCATCTAACAAGACAGTAAAGTACACATGATTGAGCAAGGTGGTGACTACATTTTCTGTGTTTAGCTTTCACTGTCAGTATAACTCAAGTATTCCAATAACATCACATACACTTGGCATTTTTAAGTAAAAATATTGTCAGGATGTGTACAACAATCTATCTGGACATGATCAGAAATTTTGCTGTCTGTCCTGCTGGCCAATGCTGTAGCATTATGTCACTATGCCACCTATATCCATCCATTTATCTTGTCTTATGCCTAGACTAAATGTTCCTTGGAGTAAAGACACGCTGTGCAAGCTCTCAGCACAGCATGATCTTGTTCTGTGACCACGTTTTTAACACTTTAGAGCATTATAAATACCACATTCAAATTTACTAAAATAACATAAACATGCTAACAGGGCTCAAAACATTGACATGAGTTAATACTGCACTACCTTAAAGTAAAAGACCCAGATGTTTTTTCACTAGCTGGTTCAGCACAGAGACAATCTGCCTACTTTAATTGAATCTGTACATTTGTGATCCTACAGAACCACATGTGCTTCACTGCCAGGCTGTGAGCAGGTATTTAGTGATTCCAGGCCCAGTCTTTGGCCTTTTTGATGAGACCTGAACACCTGCTTCTTCAGAAGTGAATTGCAATCAATCTGTTTAATGTAGGTCTTCAAATGTCATTGCAATGATTACAGGTTACAGTATATGCTTTCTAGGACTGAACCAGAACTGACTTCAAAACTTCACCACTTTCTTCATGGCATATCTTTACGCTCTAGGAATTTTGTTTGTCACCTACCTTACAACCCTATTGAAACATTAATTGCCTTTGTCAATTTATGATGCTGACAATCAAAGCTACTGGTATTCCAGTCAGTTAGGGAAGGAGTTAAAAAAACAACAAAAAGGTTTTTAGAACACATAAAAGACAGAGGTAACTAAAAAGAAATCTAGATTTAGCAAAAATAATTCTGACCTGACAGGAAAAAAATGAGTTCTGGACAGACACAATTTCAGAGGAATGCAAAATTATTAGAAATAAGGAAAGCCCACATTTCCATAATCTTTAAGTATGAGATAAATAGATACACACACACCCCCACAGGGAACACAGTACAATTTGCATATCTTTCAAACCTTAATGCAACAAATTTTATCCCTTTACTGTTATTGTAACAGAAAATCCACAGCTACATAGAATTTGGTATCAATATAGTGGCCCACCAAAGTTATGCAGGGAAATTCAACAGCTTCTCCAGACAAAGCAGAACAACCTCGAGCAGTTCCACGGCATTCCTGACAATTTATCCGGTTCTAACTTTACCCAGGAGAGGGCAGGCTTTCTCAGGCAAAGAGGGAGCCTACCCTAGCTGGCTGACACACAACTAGGATTTTTTTTTTTTTT
>VYXD01006142.1:1136249-1158479 GCA_013397195.1 Hylia prasina
TTTCACCTAAAAGAGTTACTACAACTGACTATACACCATCATTCCGTCAAAAAGTGAGAGTGTTTACAGAAGTTAAACATCACACCAAGTTCCTTTAAAACTGCCTGGAAGACCTGTGATTAATAAGCCCTGATCTTACAATAAGTTACAAACTAGGGAAATCAATCAAACATGGAGGGATAGAACAAATCCGGAGGGAAAAAAAAAAAAAATTGGAGGTTTGAGTTAAATTTGGATCTCATCATACTAACAGCCTTGATTCAAGCACCGTTCCAAATCCTGTTCTCCCAACTTCCAAAACAGGTCTTGGGGATGTTTTCCATTTTGTGTAAAAAAATTATTATTGACACAGAACAAACCCTGAGTTCACAAAATGGGACATTTTGTCTCTGCTTCAGATAAAACAATTTAAATAAGGGTGTGTTGCTCTCAGCAATCTTTTATCATTTGGTATTTACAACACTCTCCCCAGAGGCAAAGATGAGCAGTTTGTAGATTAATACCTGCACCTTCAGATGCCACATACTTCACATAGGAGTGTTACTGAGCAACTTGATACAAAGTAAGGGAAGAAAATACAGTGATTGTAGTTTTGTAAATTGAGCTACAACGCTTTTAGCCCAAGCTATTAGCTTAATTCAATCTCACAGCAGTCTCAGGTTAAAAAAATAATACTCTTTTTTTGGGGGGGGAGTTTATTGGTGTTTTTTTTGTTGTTGGTTTTTTGTGTGTGTGTGTGTGTGTGTGTGTGTGTGTGTATGTGTGTGTGTGACTAAAGCAACAAAAGAATTCCAACAAATCAAGGAATGGGCTCTTCCTCTTCATTCCTCAAGAAAATCTCTCAGGAAGGCCTGATTCATAGAACAGCACTTGCTCAGATCAAAATAGAATAAGCCACTTATTGAGGATTAGTTAGGAAGACATGGATTTAGAATCCTTTGGCATAAAAGGACCAGAGAAAGGAGGACTCAGAAGCCCTATAAAGGGAGGGAGGAAAGAGCACCATGTATGAGAATGCCATGGTTACAAACCAGAAGAGACTGTCAAAAGGCCTCCTAACAGAATTTACAGGAAACACTGGAACTAGCTGGAGGAATAATTTGTGTGGCAAAGAACCAAGCTGAAAAATAAGAATATTGCAGCAGAAGAACACAAGGAGAAAAAAAAAAAAAAAAAAAAAAAAAAAAAAAAAAAAAAAAAAAAAAAAAAACAAAAAAAACCCTAGAGGGGAACCACATAAAAAGCAGGAGGTGGTTCTTGCACCTGTTGTAATGGTTTTGGGGAAAGATATCTTGAAAGTGTCCATAAGGAGAGATGAGGGAGCAGTTGAGAAAACTTTAAAATTAAAAGTTGTCCCTTATTATATCTGGTCTCATTCTCTATACACAGAGACAGAATTTCTAGAAACTCCTGTTAAATAGGTAAATGCCAAAAATAAAGAATACTGGCTGACTTCTGCAGTTTTTGTCAGTTCTCACAGGTTTTTTTATCTTACTAAGAAGCAATTTTTCTACAACATCCCCTTTAGACTGCAAGATAAGCTTACACATGCCGCAAAAATAATAAAAACTGTGGCAGCTGTCAAGTCAGGAAATAGCTTCAAATGTTAGCAGCATGCCATCATAGGTATCCTGCAAGTACTAAACTTGCCTATGCAAGCTACTACTGAAATTGCCCACTTTGCTCATTCCCTCCAGCAATCAGAGTTGATGTGACTTAATCTCATTAATTCACTGAGCTGAATGTACTGGAGAAAAAGAGAGCTCAGCAGTTTAACAGGCTTCGTTCATCATTTTTCTCTCCTTCCCCCTGCTTTCATTTTGAAGATCCCTCTATCATTCATGAATTCGCTGCCTCATATCCACAGACAATCGAATAAAACAGATTTTTTCCCCAAAGGTTGCTTTGTTTTTCTAAAGGTTTAAATCAGCCAGAATCAATTTGCTGATTGTGCATCACAAACTGAACCAATCTACATCCATTTACATCCAAGTACACACAATAAATATAGTCATTCTCTCACAGGAAATGAATGGAATTTTCATTCTTTTAAACTCTACATAGCGTTAAGGCTAAAAGGAGAGCTTTATTTTTTAAACCATATTCTCCAGAAACTCAAAGGATTAAAAATTACAAAATGGAAATAAGCAGGTGTATATGACAGCTAAATAGTCCCACTTAACAAAAAAAAAACCCCAACCAAACAAAAACTCTATTAAATTTGAGACAAGAGTATGCAAATCCATGACATTAACTAGGGAAAAGCCAGCTGGGTGTGAATGGAGAAAACACAGTAAGGGNCACCACACAGTAATAGAACCACAAAATAGGGATGTGGGTTTGCTGGGTTTTTTTTCAAACCACAGTATAAACTCAAGTCCCTCCCGAATGCACTCCTTACCACAAAGATTGTTTTACTTCAGCCTATAAGATAATTAGCAAACATTCAACTTCTATACAATTCCTCCAATATTAAAGGAAACTTCCTTAAATTCCAAAATATAGATGCATAGTTCAAAACAGCTGAGAAAACAAATTGTATTTATTTTTAGAAAAGCATCAAACCCTTGGCTGTATTATCTAAAATCATAACAAGCTATTTATTTTTGAAAAACAGTCTATCTAAACTAGATATAGATTTAGTAGTTCAAAGTAATCAGTCAGAACAGTTTAGACAGTCAAGAAAAGTCTCACAAAAACCCTGTATCATAATACTTGCCTCAGCTTTCAATGTGTGAGAGTCAGTGAGTAAAAACTGCATCTTCACTAAACTATACTATAATATCAAGCCACTTTGAAAGCAAGTAGCCTTGACCTCATAGCCTGAAACAGCCAGGCAGTGAGAAAAAACAAGAAGGAAACTAAAAGATGTAGGAAAAGAAATCTTATTTTGTGTACTCTCTTTCCAAAATGTCTGAATTTTGGTACTGTGCACAGTATCACTCTCTAGTTGAAGGGCTGCTTAACACAAGGCAGTATACTTGGCTTTGTCACTAGGTTTTACTTCAAGTACAAGGAGCAGACACTGAAGCCTGATGACGTGTGTGACAGATAAAATGCTTAGCATGAAAGAATTACTCTCTCCCCAGTACACAAATGGTTTAATTTTTTTTTTTTTTTTTTTTTTTTTTTTTTTTTTTTTTTTTTTTTTTTTTTTGAACTGAGATACACAGGGGCAGGAAAATGATCTGGTACTACAGAAAGCAGAGCTTTGCTGTGCTAGATTGGAAACTAAAATTTTATGCAAGGCTATCGGGTGTCCAGCATGAGATTTTTACAGTATAAAGACTTGTCTTGTATGGGAGGAAAGAAAGATATTTAGCCATGGATAGATATTGAGCCTGTGGATAACAGAACAGAGAGAGATAGGGAAAATGAATAAAGGGGTCATAATAGTGAAGGCAGAAAGGTTGCATGAATACATCCAGACTGAAAAATGACCCACAGTGGGGAAGGACAGTACCACTTATTTAATAAGGAAGCAGAGTGAAATCAGATTTCACTATCTCACTGACTGTATGCCAAATGAAACTTACGCAGCTTCACTCGTCAAGTAAGAGAATGGACTAAGATGAAAGAGAGGAAGCAAGGAAGACAATTTGGAAAGCAAGCATTGATCCCGCTTTCTCTGCAAACTGGTTAGATTTTCAGGATAAAGTTAATGAAATAAAAACTAAAACTAAATCCAAGAATACTAAAAAAAATTGAATGCTATAGTAAAGAAGAATGTGCCTGGCTATTCACCTCAACAAAGAAAAGAGAATGAAGGTAAGACTCAGGAGTCATAGGAAACTAAAATACTTGGAGATTAGATAAAAAAGAAAACAGAGCAATATAGTTACAGAGCAGAAAGAGTTCATTGTTACTGGACAAGGACAACCAGTCTTTAAATTTAATTGATAACGTCTATTTCCTGACTACAACTAATAAGGGACCAAGTTCTGAGCAACTTTCAGATGGAGAGAGCATGGCTTTTTATCTAGGAGTAAGTTTAGCTAGTAAGGAACAAAACTGGTTGCAAAATATGAATACCTAATTTATTAGTCTAAGCCACAAGAGATTTCAGGGAGCTCCCGACAGGCAGAAAAAGCCACAATAGGGTGGTAAGTGGCTTTTATGTGTCAGAGGGAACTGAAATCTAGAGTCACAAACTCAAAGCACTGTTCATAGTTCTTTCACACTCCCTCTCTTACACAGCATCTTGTCACCTGATAGTGCTACACAGGATGGTAATGCAAAGGTTCTACCCTGTGCTTTTGACCTCATGATACTATTTGTTCTATATTCACCAGTCTGGATATATAGTGTATGTAATAGATGTCATTTTAAGTCATTATAATGCACTTATGTCTAGCATAAGTTCATCACAGAAAATGGTTTCATATTTGATAGCGGAAGAATAAACAAAAGTGAAATCTTCAGCTCAGTTCACCTCAGACCAAAGCTCACCAAGCAAAAAGCAGCAATCAAGGTACTTCCTCTGGCATACAGCAGACATTTGGGGGGCCAATGATTAGGTCCACAGAGTCAGCCACAGCTCTTCCCAGCTGCTTTCATGTTTCCTTTCTGAGTTGTTTGGAGATTATTTCTATGGCCATATTACCATTTCAGTTCTCATCATCAGAAATATTTTTTATTCTCCTAAAACATCAAAATTTGCAAACACATAAGAGGAAGGACCTTGAAATATGGAACTAACCCTACAGTTTGGACTGATAATACCTTGCAAAGCAACAATCATTTTCATCACTTCCACAGCAACCTTCATCAGACATGAAACTCACATCCAGGAAGCAAACAGCAGATATAGAAATGCAAGTACACACACTAACTTCACCACATTTTTAGCCAACTAAATATCATTTTGGTTTGGAGAAGCATGTTCCAGTATATTGTTACTAATGTTCTAATTCTTGTAAGAGTGCTTTTCCAGTCACAACACAGCTATTGATTGTCCTTCCCAGCCTCATCCCTGAGGCTAAACACAATATCTCAATAATTTGTATGCAGGCATCTGTCTATATTTGTTAAGGTCAGTATTTGTTAATTAGAGTAGGAAGAGAATAAAGTCATGAACTCAAATGGATGATGATTAACAGTACTGTGAAAATGTTTCAGTTCTAAGTATCACCAGGCAGTAATGGCATCATCACAAGGTTTTATCCCGTTCCAACCTCTTCACTCTGGCCTCTCTCTATTTCACTACCCAGCACTTGGGCAATGCTACCTAGATAACCTCTCCATGCCAGCAATTCAGAGGGAAGTGAACAGGACAGAAGTCACCCTTCCTCCGCCTCCTCCTCCACAGTGCTGATTCCTAACTCCAGCAGTCTGCAGAAAAGCAAGGAATTGCTACTCTGCAGTTAGTAGGGCAGTGTGTGAATGCAGAGAGGAGAGTGCTTTGAGGCAATGACTGCATGTCTAAGCAGCTGAACTTACACTGCAGTTTTCATTCTGGGACAAAAATCCTCAAAGAGTAAGTCCTACAACTCCAGGGAAACGGGCTGCTTTATTCAGCTTTTGCTACAAACAGTAACAGAGGCATCCCCACCATCCTTCCTTCTCAAACCACTATTGTCATCCTTCCTAAGTGAAAATGCTGTCAGTTTTTACTTCATGGCTTCATCCATTGGCACAAGGAGGTGAGCAGTTTTGCTATTTCAACATACTAACTTTTCTGCAGTATTCCACAATCCTTCTTTGCCCAGCTATCTTGAAAAAAAAAAGACATTATTATTCTCATAATGGAAGCCAAACCTATTTAAAGGGGCCTAGCAGAAATCATCTCTAGGAAAAAAAAAGCACCATAATTAAGAGGCAAGAAATCAGGTTTGACCTTCAAAAGTTCCAATAGGTTATTTAAAAGGTGGTACCTCTACCTTTCAAAACAAATAATCACTTAAACAAATGCAACACTGATGTCTGAGCAAAATAAGGCCCCTACCAATAAAGAAACCTGCCCATACAGCAAAGTTCAATTGGCTTCACTTAACATTGATAACATATTTTTGAAGATTTTCTTGAAACAGTATCTAAAACACTACAATTAAACATGTGAAGCAGCAAAAAAGTGAATCAAAAAATGAGCTTTCTAGGGCATCAAAAGTGGGACACAAAGCATGATTAATTTTTTTCAGATCTTTAACTTTTTAAAAGTGTTTAATTAAAAGAAACATTTTGCATTACTCATGCAGATTAATGTTGCTCAGGTCACCAAACACTTTGTGATTTGTAATTATTAACAATTTTAACTGCCTCAGAAAATTAAATTACATGACTTGGAAAAAAAAATCAAGAATCTTCACCATTCACTTTGTAAGCAAACATTATTTACTGTATTCACCTTTAGGTACCAATTTATGTAGTTCTTACAACCTATACCAGTGGGATATAACAAAAGGTTTGGATCCAGGGTCTAGTTTGGCTCTCTCTTGATCTAAACAAAGAATGTCACTTTCTGCAAATTAAATTGTATGCAGGACAAGCACAAAAACTGTGGAATCTTCCCAATTTATTTCTCAAAGAGATGGGGAAAAGATTAAAAGAATGATTATCAGAGAAATACCTCCAACTACAGACCATTGGAGGGCTCTAACTCCTAGTTATGCTGCTGGCAGCACAAGTCAGTAATGGGTTGCTGAGAAACAACCTTCTTCTTTTCCTGTGTTGTTTCCCTTGCTAAGAACACACTGACTTCACAAAGCGAGTGCTAACTGACCTGAAAAGCTCATTTCTTGTGTAGGGAACTCAAAGTCCAACTTGCTCACCAAGGCCTGAATTTCACCCTTCAGCTAGACTGCTCAAACTGAGTGATTGGTGCTGAGACAGCAACGATCCCCTTTCCTTCCTCTGTCCACTTTTATTTCTCTCAGTCCTGAACTTTATATTTTTCTAATACTTTCTGTATTGGTATACTGACTTCCCAGGCTACCAAGGCAGACAGGAGCTCAGGAGCACTCAGAGTATCAACACAGGGCTCCAAGCAAGGCACACCTTCCCAAAGTGCAGAAAACTCCAGAAGTGTTTCTCAGAACAGCCACAGCTTCCCAACTTGAACACCGAGACCATATTGTTGAGGACAGGCTTAGTAATTCCACAGCTTTCAAAATCCTATTTCATGGCAATTACCTGAGAAGCCACAGCTCCCTGAAGTAAAGTAAGGCAAGGGGCTTTGGTCTCCAGACCCTGTGAGAAGGGTCACATCCCACCTGAGAAGGCTTCTTTGAAACCTCATTCCAGCAGCATCCTAAGAACCCAGTGAGCTTGTTTCTGACACATAACTCAACAGAGATGTTTAATATGAATGCAGGAGATAACTATGGGAGAGAAAAGTGCAATTACGTCAGGTCACAAATGGGAGCAGGTCATTAAAAAAGTGTTACTTGGCAAAGAGCTCTAAGACAGTCCCTCTGGCACAGGGAGCAAAATAAACCCGAGAAATTTGCAGGTATGAAGCAACTAGATAAACAATGAGAGACAAAGTTAGGGCCATGAATTTAAAGGAAAGAGACAATAGTACAAAATCTTTCTGGCCCATAGTAAGTCAAGTACAGTTACATAAACAGAATAAAAGGACATAAAACAGGATTTTATTGTCAAAGAGGGAGGTGGGAACACAGTAACTGAAAGGAAAAAAAAAATTTTAGCATGCAGACAGGCATTTGTCCCTGAAGATCTTTGTCATCTTTCAAAAAAAATAAGGTGTGGTAATCCTAGGATTATAGCAGTATGTTTTGCTTCAGGGAAAGAGACTAGAAAGAATGGCTTGTAAAAAACCCAAAATACAGGAAAACCCTGTGCAATTTCAAGCAGCAGATGCACTCATTTGGAAGCAAAAAATTGCATTTGCTTTGTATTTTGAGATATGTAGCATGTAAGGCAAAGACTTTCATACATTCCACAGATTATGCAGACCTGGATTTTCTGTAGTTTTTAGGAAAATACTATTTCTACAGGAAAATAATATTAGCTTTTAAAAAAATCAGTGTTCAATACAATCATAGGATTTGTAAGCACCGTTTCAGTAAAAGGAGAGTGTTTAGGGAAAGGATGCTTGGTATTTTAATCTCACAAATACCTTCATCATTTAATTTTAGATTTAAGTAAGATTGAAAGGCAGATCCTGATGCTCTGACTAAATTCAAGTGCAGATAATTAGCCTGCTTTGTGGGGAAAACTAGAAGGCTAAGGAATCAGTTTTTTCTGTTATTGTGAACAATGATCAGTACTTGGATATCAGTGCTAAATGAAGGTGATTTTATACATACAGCTGCTTTTCAAGTTGTTTCAGCAACTTCAGGTAAGATTTCCTGAATTTGCTGAGGTTTCTGGGTTCAAAACCTACAGACCACACTACATTCTCTATTTCCAGGTGGTTTAGCTTTTATTTATAAAATAAAATTAAATTTTCAGATTTCTTTTTAAAAACACAGACATCTTTATTTTTAGAGAACTCAAACTTTAACCACATTTGTTACCTACAACATTTGCATACTGATACAGACTCAAGTTGACAGGCATTGATACTTCTATTTCTTCTACTACTTCAATTACTGAAAATAACTCCAATTGTTTTCATAATTGCATCATTTAAGACCTCAGTCCTATCACCAAGTCCTTGTCTTACTGAGCCATAGAACCGCATTTCTATGGAAAATCAAAAAGGCTACTCTCCATTCACCTACTTTTGGGAAGTATGGCACAACAGTTTGCATCCATCTGGCTAATCTGTACTCCCTCAAACCAAGGGGGATTTCTTCCTTATTGCAAATGGTTGCTAGTCCATGATATACATCACAAGGTTTTGTCAGGAAAAGAAAGCAACTGCCTCTGGCAATCACACCAGGAAATTCACTGAATATAGAATCACAGGGCAGTGCTGAAACACAATCCCTAGCCCTGCTAAGTTTCCTAACAGAGACAGTCTTGAGGCCCAAACTGATTATTTCTCCCTCACCCATCCATATTCCAGTTAGTGCACAGAAGAAATACCATTGCATCATGCTGATGGTCAAACAATTGGCTGGTGGAGCCGCAATCAAGGCTCTCAAATACTTCTGAGAGTGATATCATATTTGTGATGGTGCAGTGCAGAAGTAACAAGGTTTAAGATAATAGCTTCTTTACTCATCACAGTTACTGTGAGTATTAGAATTATTTTCAGACTATCACATTAAATATGCACTAAAGATGTGTGACTCCTTCCCACTCTTTTAAAAAAAGATGGGAGGGGAGGGAGAGTGAAAGAAGCTGAACTAGAACAGATTGTGAAAATAACACATCTAATACCAGGAATAAAATAAAAAAAAAAAAACAAAACCACAAAGGCAAGAACTACACCCTTAAAATAACCTTTTCAGTTTAATACAGATACTCTTTCTCATTTCCAAATTTAAGCAGGTATCCCTCCTACCGATTTTATGACAAATGCTGTCATATTGAGCAGTTCTTGGCTTTCTAGAATGGTGTACATGCTCAACATCTTATAAAAATAGTTCTTGGTTGTTCTTGCTGCAAGAGTTATTTGTTTCAGGCTATAATTTCTCCTTTCCATTAACCAAGGCTCTGCTCTGTTTTGGATGAATTTTAATGTGTGAGCAAACCTCCTGACTTATACAGGATGATGTAATTGTGCTGACAAGATTCATTTGCCAAGTTAAAATATGCAATGGTAAGGGAATGAATAAGCAAGCATACAAGAGGCTGGTCATATCAAGTTATCTATTAAAGCTGTCTAGCACGTCTCTTAAAGGTGTTGAAATTGCTTAGAAATCTACCAAAAACTGTTGGGCTAAATTTATTCCCACAAAAGGTGCTGGTCCTAGCCTGAATTTTCCTGAAGACTTCAAGAAGATGGTGAAGGCTGCAGTGATTGGACATTTCCTCTTCCTTGCTGTTTTGGA
Source organism: Hylia prasina (assembly GCA_013397195.1). Taxonomy (NCBI): domain Eukaryota; kingdom Metazoa; phylum Chordata; class Aves; order Passeriformes; family Sylviidae; genus Hylia; species Hylia prasina. The sequence goes on from VYXD01006142.1 coordinate 1,146,152, forward strand.
CTGATGTCAGCAAGCTGGAAGTTGGAGATCTACATTTTCAAACACTACCCTTCAGGGAGAGGAAAACTGTGTATTTCACATGAAGGTTCCACAAGAAATGGAGAGGAATAGATTTGGATGAAGAGCGAATAAGAATTTTACTCCTGGAAAGGCCACCTCAAAAACTCAAGGATAAAGCAATACTGGGTTCTAACATGAACTGAGAATACGAGGCAGTAGATACTGGAACAGGGAAAGAAGCTCGAAGTGAGAGGTGGTGCGTAGGCAGAGAGACAGATTGTACAGGAATCTGAAGGAGGACAGATACTGCTTTACATTGCTGAGTAATCCTGGAGTCACTTGTCCACAAAGGTACCTTTCTCAGCTGTACAATCAATTTAGGCAAACGGACAAATTATGACAAGTCTAAGAACAAGGAAGATTGGGGGGTGATTTTTATGTGCTTGGACTTTCTGGGTTAAAAAGCAAACTCAACCTGTTGCAGATTCCCACTCCTCTTCTAGGGTATTTTGGTGAAAGATAGTGTCTCACATTTCCCAGCAAGCTCTCAACTCACAAGCTGAAGAGGACAGGAGATGGAAAAAATGGAATCTAGGAACATAAACAGAACCATTTATCTGAAGAATACTTTCTTCCTCAAAACAAAAGGCAAAGTCTAAAGGCTGTATTCCCTCTCTGAACAAGAGCTGCTTTATTACATCACACATATCACTGAAGCAAAAATTTAAGACTCACAGAAGTCTCAGAGCTACTTATATGGAAAATCAAATCATATCAGACAGACATTGCTGAGAACTAATAAATGATTTACTGGTTAGCTATTCTTTATATCTCTTCTACATACATTCAGAATTGATCACATGGGGGAGAAAAATGGATTGGGACTATGGAAGAAAAATTATGGGGTTTTATCTGTGGATTGGCAGTCTGAACTAGAATAACATACTTTATTACCACACAAACCACTTTTTCCTCCTTAAGTACAGTCTTTAAATGCAGACCCTTTAATCAGCAAAAATTTGAAACAGAATGTAATAGTATATACTAACCTTGTGTTAAGATCTATTTTTCCTCCTTTAAAACCTTCATTTTGACTAGTTATAAAGGAGTAAATTTAGCTTATTACATTATCTCATATCTTCACACCTAATGTTTAATGTAAGACTGTATGAAAGACACAAAGAAATTAAGTATTTTTCTTGTCTACCTTTCGCTGTAAATCATTTTGGTGGACTCACCTGCTCCAGCTCTCTGGGGAGTTTTTTTTTTTCCTTTCTTTTTTTATTTCTTTCCATTAATCCTAGAGGAAAAGTAGAGAGCTAGCATAGGCTAGACATGGAACTTTCAGACTGCAAACTGTAGCATAACCCTGGGTTACTTCCATTCAATTTTATGCTACATAAGAGTTTCTACCAGCTTCCTAAAGCAAAAAGCATACTGAAATCACTCCGTTCCCAAATCCTCTTAAGGTCAACTAGTACAATTCTGCACTGTTGACTTGGTTACCACTACAGACCATACACGCACACACAAAAACTTGACATACTGCATTATCTCATTCAAAGAACGTAACAGGAGAATTATTGAGCTGAACTGTATTTTGAGATAATGAACCATAGTCTGGGTTTAGTGTTTCTTCACTTCTACATATTCAAACTTTTAAATATAGATTGAAAGAATGAAGGCTTAAGTTTACATGGGAACAGACTTAACTAGTTCATGAAATTCAATACTTCATAAAAATCTTTGTTACAAATCAATCTCTAAAAGGTAGTAAGTGAAGCCTGTCATGCTTTAGAGTTAACCCTTCCATATGCCCTTTTCTATTGCTATTAATCTTTAACTCAGTACACCTCCAAAAAGATTCATCTAGACCCTTGGGGAACAGAAGCTGGAGACAGTCTTCAGTGACATTCAAATCAGGCTGTCACATGGAACAGTTAATGCCAAGCCAAAGTCTTTTCATGAGAAGTTGAAAAAAAAAAGACTTCTAATTTTACTGGTTTTTTCATCTTCTCTCCAGTCATTTTCTTTTAAACAATTCAAACTAGCAACTGTCTGCCAAGTTTAACTGGATTACCTTCAATTTTATATGCCTCTGCATTTAAGCAAAAAAGCAATAAGGAAAAAAATGAGTAATTCTTGTCATAACTGTTCATTGGATTGCCAGATAATTACAGCAGCAACATCACCACATATGCTAATATGTAATAAAAAATAAATTATGATGTACCTGGAGTAGATTAAAAAAAATAATCAATGCAATCAGAACTCATCGGGAAGACTGATAATCAAGAGCCTTGAACTGTTGCACGCATGCGTTTCCTTGACATTAATCTTTTCTTCTCCTTCCCCCACACAGAACAGTATATTTACTTTTAGAAAACACGGAACTCTTCAGAGCAGCCTTATTGGCTGTACTTTCATTGTACAATAGGAGCATGATCCACTGTATAAGTAAATATTATCTCAAAGTAAACACCTCACACAAATGTACTGACTGTGCACTTCTGCTTTATGATTTGTTCCAAGCATGCAGGCCCATTTGCTGCCACCTCTACAAGGATTATGCTGCAGTCAAAGCCAGACATCACTTGCCACCCCTAACCTGCCAGTAAACTTCTCTAAATCCAAAAAATCAGATGTGGACAAGAATGCTACAGGGAGCAAACTTACCACATTAATATCTCACATTTGTCTTAATTTTTATTTACTTAAAGAAACAGAATATGTTCCTGTTCTGAACTTATTTCCCATTTTCTAGGAAATGGCTTATTCTGTCACCTTCTCCACTGCTTTTTAGTAACCCCAAAAGCAGCATCCTAAAGACCAAGTGAGAAAACACATATTGATCTGTTTGTTCCTGAGGATATTACATATGCTACTGGAAGCATATTCCCATTTCCATACACAGTGCGATGGTTTTTCTTAAATAACCTGACAAATACGTATTGTCCCTGATCCTCTTTGTACCACTGTAATTAACATGAAACAGACATCTGGAAAATACTTGATTTCAGCAGCACCACCTGCAGGAAGCTCTTCTTAGTAGTTATAGCTCTCATCCATCTCTCTCATCAGAACAGTGCTATCTACAGCAAGGGCAGATATCCCAGGCCTACAAAAGGCAGGAAGGAAATTAAACTGTACCATTACAGTTAGACCTGGCTTAAGTGCCTTTTCCAACCTAAATGGTTCTGTGATTACACCATCCCTTCCATATCAACTGTGAGTGCTCTGAACAGAGCAGAAGAGTGCTGAAAGCATTCTAGGTTTCTGTTTACCCACAGGTTTCACAACTCCCAGACTGACAGCAGTACCTGAAGTTTTTCAAATTATCTCCACAGAAGTGAAAGTTTTGGTGACAGGGTTTTTCAACCCACAGAATTTGTGGCAAAGATTACACACAAGTAGATTTTTCCTGGTTTGAAGAATATCCAAGAAAACTTGCTCTCCAAATAAACTCCCTTCTCCAAATAAAATGGCAGAAAAATTATTTTATTTTTAAAATAGATCTCCAAAATTGGAGAGTCATGCCAAGAGACTCTAAAGACCCACAAAATAAAACTGTTAAATTATTCTGATACTAAAAATGTTTTATACCATTTGTTTCATCAGTATGTGTTTTTAAGTTGTTAAAGTTGCAGAAACAGTACAGAGAGCATGTTAATATTTGCTTAAAAATTAAAACAAACAACCTAGGTTAGAATTATCTATTAGAACTTCCCCACTTTGTGTGAAAACTTTCTTAGTTTTCTTTTTAAATCCATTCAAACAAAAATGTGTGACGCCCCTGCAATTCATGGTCACATGAAAAGCTACAATCATGACAAGTCTGTGAGGTGTGAGGAAAAAACAGGTGCAACATTTTAGACTTTCCCATTAGGAACTTCTTATTTTCACAGAATTCTCCAAGGAATCAGGCAGATATGTTCATTTATTTCAAATGGAAAATATTCACCAAGTTTTGCACTAGGACATCAAAGGATATGGGGAACTCAAATCTCAATATGGTATCTCTTTCTGCTCAAGATACTCTTACTTCATTGAAATCTGAACTCTAAAATTCAGAGGAAAATCAAAAGGGACACTGAATAAATGAAACTTTCTGGTGTTGATGGTGCTACGGGAAGAGCATAGCAATATTCCCTTGGGCAAGTTTTGCTCAATTTTTTCCTATGCAATTCTATAAATAGCCTGGCTCTCAGAAAGGAAAATTGTCTTTATACATCAATTGAATCAAAAAAATACAGAACAAAACAAAAAAAAAATTTTTCCAGTCATTTTGTACAAATAACTGTTCCATCTTTTAAAAATTCTAATGATTTTAACAGGAGTTAAAACCTGACAGAGCAGTCCTCCTGAAGAAGCCCACAGGTTCACTGATGCAGGAATTTCATTTTTTCAACTGTCCCTGGATTACCCTAGCTAAAAATTACTACAGCAGGATTTTACTGGAAGTAGAAAATGTATCTTTTCATCTAATTTTCAGGAATAACACAGTAACCCCAGAAAGCACTTGAGTAGTAAGATTCATTGCAAGTAATTTATGCATTCTGCAGAAGCATGACATATAGTTCAACATAATGTTAATTCTGCATGATTTCAGTCTTGATTGTTCAAGGGACTCTGAAAATTTCTATCACCCTTAAATAGCACGGCTTCTTGCTAAGTATCAAGTTCTGACTAATCTGGTCTTTTTCCAGAAACAATTACCTTACAATTTGTACCAATACATAATAATTGAAATAATGAAAAACTATGGTTACTTTTCATTGCATCAGTATTCAACCCAACATACATCTTATCCAGGGGATATTTTCATACTGTATTTTCTGGCACAATCAACTCTTTGAAAGATTCATTACATAAATATGAGATACAGCTGTCCTCTTTCTCTCAAAATGCACCCTCTCCTAATCTTCTACTATATACAATCTAAGTAGGATCTACTCTGACACAGGATAACCACTGGTTGAATCTCTACTTAAATATATGCAAAGTTTATGTCAGCAGACTCAAATTCTGGCAACAACCTGTCAAACTCAGCAATGTGGCAGTCAGCAAGGACAAATATTGAAATTCAACAGTAACCAGAATGAAGAGAGACAAGCAATACGGAAACGAGTGACATGTCTGCTGCCAGTTGCACTGCAGATATAAAACACTATGTATGAATTGTCCCAAGTCTGCAAACATGGCTTGCCTGAGTCCTCTTCCTTGGGTTTTCCCTCCTATGATAGGAGTTCTGCCACTGAAACTGCGAGTGGTCACACCAATGGAGTCTGACTCCAGCTTCTGATTCAGGTGCAGCAGACCTGCAGAGCACAAGGGACCAGACAGCATTCCTGAAGCCTGTGTGTGAAGCAGAGCATCTCCAACACACCAAATGGGGGAAAAACTGACAAACAGATTGATGGCACAGCTGTCACTTTGAATCAGCAGGGAATGAATAAGCTCTGAAGTCTGAGTTAAGAGACACATGTACATAAGGTTAGGGGACAGTATCATTCTATATTCTAATGGGCTGAAAGAAGGGAGAGAACTGTGACTGCCCAAGACAGCACAACTTTGCTACCAGGTAATTATACTTTGCAGAAGCACCAGCACCTGGGATCATTAACACAGCAAGAGGCAGAGCTCAGACAGACAGTGCATAAGCAACTGATCTGGCCAAGTAACTGCCAGAGATTGAATGAAGAGCAGCTAAGTATTTAGGAGATAACAAACCCTATGTACTGGGAAGAGAAAAGGTGAATTTCCACAGACAGCTAGTGAAGGAAACACCCTGTACAGCTGAGTCTCTAGAACATGTCTCTTTAGCTTAGGATTCTGCAGTGCAAAGTACAATGGCATCTTAACCACTATGCAAAAGGCAAAATCAGCTTTGGGTAGACCAGAAGACTACCCATGTCTCTACAAATTAGAGCTCCCCAACAGCTGCTCCTCTCTCCATCCTACAGGATGTTCCTTCATTCCACCCAAGGGAGATAGTGCAGGTGGGGTTTTCCTCCTTCTAGACACCCCCAGCCAAGAACAGGAAACTAAACAACAGCAAGATATTCACTCTTCTCTTTCATAACTCCCAGGGTCCCTATACACACCCACATGTGCTTTAGCTCCCCAAAAACAGCATCTCTGGAGCACTTCCAGCACAGTCAGCCCTAGAACCTGAGATCTGCCTTTTCTAAGAGCTGCTTCTAAACTGCTGCACAGCCACTGCTGGAAAAAATAGTTAGGCTGAACCATATTATCGAGAAGTAAGAGAAATAATAATCCAAAAGGCATCTACTTTTATTTGTATTTATTGTCTAACACAGAGCTTGCAGATCTGAATCTCTGGTAGCATACTGTTTCAGTCTTCTGTCTGTGTGAACAGCTAAGGCATTCTGTCAGCACAAATCAAGCAGGTGGTAGGACAACAATCCCTTGCCAAAGCATGTGAGATTTCCCCAATGAAAGGGAAAATCATCCAAAGGGAAGCATGTGCTCCCACTGCTCCCTACACCCACTCTCAGCTATATTCCTATCCCTGTTCAACTATCTTCCCTTTCTTTTCATTGTGACCACATCAAAATGCCATCAAGAAGTGAGAAAGTTAAGAGACCTTCTTTTCATGATTTTTGAGACCTTCTCTTCATGATTTTCATTGTTTGCACCTGGTATTCCAAGTACATGCAAAACTGTCATCAGGGGAGAAACAGTAAAATGCTTATTGAGAGAAGGAAAGGCAGCACTTCATAAGCCATTTTTTGGTCATGAAGTATAAAAGAAATTAAGATATTAACTTCTCTGATCAACTGATGAGTTTTGTCCATGAAGTCAAAAGCAGGAAACTGCATCACTGATTTTATTGTGTAAATTTATAAACCCTTTAGTGCTATATAAAATAAAAAAACTGCTCCATCTGCACTAAAGATTTGGAACTCATTTCTATCTATTGTAAATAAAGCACCTTGGAAATCCATCTGATGCACAAAAGTATAAGGTAATGAGAATAGCACCTAGTGTTCCTGTCAGCCAACTCTGCAAGATTTAGTTTGAGACTTTATCTGCAATTACAGTTACTTGTTCTTATCTCAGTGAGATAAGACACAGCCTGAGAACAGCAAAGTTATGTTTCAAGTTTTATCTCTTTTCCCCTTCCAAAGAATTGGAAAAAAATTAAGCAGTTATAAACTAAAAATGCACAAATGTTTCCCTACACATTCAAAAGCTGGCAAGAAGTGACGCTTAACACAATTAGATTTAGTCTTTCACAGGTGCTTCATAGAGGTGTCACTGGGTTCTGCATAATGATCAGAAACCAGCAGTCTGGTGCCCAAAACCCTCAGTCTCCTAAATCCATAATTTGTCTTTTGGCTCTTTTGCCCAGGTTTATCAGTTCTCTTTCTGCATTCTTTTATTAGCAGAAGTGAATAGGGGGAAAAAAAAAAGTAAAGGACATTCAACACAATCTTTGGTTGTATGCTCCCAGTTCTGGAGTCCTAATCCACCGGGCCGCCTGCACCATTAGCTAAAGCTACAGAAGTAGTGTACAAAGGGGAAAAGTGCTTTGTTTCGGTATTGCAAGTCAGGCATCTTAGACGCAGGCAACTCCTGTTTACTATATCACACCTCAGATTCACCATGGCCTCATAAGCCAAGCAGGCCATATTTTTGCAATTGCCCCTAGGCCAGCATCATACTTCAGCGGACTTATTTTTGCTGCCACATGTGTTTACTCAGACATAATATTTTCTTTTCTTTCTAATGATAAATTTAACAGGTTTCCCTACAGACTAATTTTTATCCAGTACTTACTTTCCCTGAAGGGCTAGAATTTTACCTAATACACTGACATACAATCAGCATAACCACTCCAAGCAGAACTCTGCCAACACCACTTGAAAGCATACTGTGCAAAATCATAATGTGGTGAAAAAAAAAGAATTCCTTTTCAACTCCAGTCACATTCTCCAGATAGCCACATTTATAGTACAATGTGTGAATAAGGGTATAGACTTATCAGGCAGTTTTAAGAAAACACAATAACAGAAAACGCTGAAAGGAGAGCGGTGGCCTTTTATTTGTAACAGTGATTTTCTTCTGTGAAGAATTCTAATGCATTTTTCAGTTATTTTTTGCATACTCGTCTGCATTACTCATTACAGGATTAAAGCAGAAATATAAACTTCCTTACATAATCTTATATAGTCTTAAGTATACTTCTCTTTTATTAATAATATCTAAAATTCAACACACTACAAATATTTGAAAGGCATCAATTCTATTTGCAAAACCAATTTATTTTATCAAGCCAAAAATATCTAAGAAAAGTGTTAGTCACTTTTTCTACAGAATTTCATGTGCTGCAAGAAACAGATTGTACTTATCATACTATCAAAAACCAACTGTCAGTTTACAAATACATTAGGCAGGAGTATTTCTCATGTAAGGAAAGGTTCTGAGCTCAAAAGCCAAGAGAGTTAAAAGGGCACTCTAATACATTACAGCACAGCAGTTTCCCCTTTCACAGAAGTCTGAAGACCAAATACCAAGTACTGCCCAGTGTCTTCCTTACTTCCTTAAATATCCAACTTTCCTACCACCTTTTATACATATATACAGTGTGACAAATTATACATATAAATCATAATCCTTATGATCAAATTTTATCTCATAACAACAAAGTCTAAAAGTATAGCTAGCCATTCACAATTAGATTATGAGAGGAGACTTGCATGAGAAATGCCTCACCCTGAGGTCTCTGTAGAATCATCTAAAATACAGCACATGGAAGCACCCTCCAACTGCCTTCCTCCTACAAAGCCTTTTACTGCTCTTTCTTCCATAATTTTTCAGATATTCCACCTTGTCTAGCCCCCTAGGCCACCTGAAGCTTAGTAAGAGTCTCACCATCACAACTCAGCACCTGTTCTTTCTTTCCTTGTACTGCTACCAGTCACAACATCTCCCTTACGTTACTTCAACAGAAACAGCTTCTAATCGTCAACATTCACTAGTCCCTTTATTCTCCTCAAAGTTCTCAGATTTACTCCGCTAGTCTCTCCATTAGCCCTACTATAACCATCAGATCTAGGATTCAGCCATATATTCATCTTTATTGATGGCAGAAGCCTCAGCTTAACCTTTCTCAAAATGTAGCCTTCCTCCTTAGTGTGGATAGCAAGCCCCTGAACAGCAAAAACATGACTGTTGCAGCAGCCCTCTCATTAGACAGTGGAAATGAGCTGAGACACAGATTTCTTGTTTATCATAGCATGGAAAAGGTCCTGGTTTATTCCTATTTACAGTTCAGCCATCCTGACTCCAACTATTCACTGACTCTGGCTGCAGCAAGCTCCTACTGTAGTTTTCCCTTGCAGTCTCTGACTGTTGGTTATTTCCGGCTAAACCCTGACTGCAGGCTTTTACCCAGCTAGACTTGACTGCAGGTTCTGACAACAGGCTCTAAGTGCAGACCCAGACTGACCTTGCAGCAGTGACTCTCTCCGCCCAGGATCCTTCTTCAGCCTCTCTCATTCCCCCTTCCTCAGTGTTCTCCCTCCATGATGATCCTCCCCTCACCAACTGACCCACCCCCTTTTATCACCTTATCTTTATTGGCTACAGCTGTGACTCATCAGGGGCGAGGCTGCATTGGGTAATTAACACAGCTGTTACTTATCAGGGGCAAGGTCACCTGTACTCCCGTCTCCCACACCTGACCAAAATGAGGATTGCCCCTGGCTGAGCAGGAGCCACCATGGCACTCTCCTTCACTCCAGCCGCCACATTCCAGCTGTACCTTTCAGGTTTTCAGATGGTTAAAACTTCCATTAGGCTTTAGAACTCTAACAAGATCCTGAGTTCACTGTCTTTTTAATGTCTCTTTAATTTACACTGCTGTGTAAATCATAAGTAGTGGCAGTTCATATGAGATAGTTTATGGAATATAAGTCCTGGTGCTGCTCAAGTAGTCTCCATTACAGAAGGTGAAGCGAGAAGTTAATATTTGAATTCAGGTTTATAATCCCCCATCACAAGTAGGCAAGAGAAGCTCATTTGGAAATGACCTCAGTCACTTCCAAATGCGGACCTCATAACAACTTTGAGACCATGTAAACAAAATGCCAGGCAGGTAGTGAAACAAAATCTTTATGCCCAAGTGAATATACATGTATCTATGTATTCCTATTTATGTCATGGCAACTCACTTTTCTTCATGCTGTTTGTACCTTCATGTGCACTGGAATCAATCAGCTTCAGTCCCAGCAGTTTTTATCTCCCAGCATTTTCTAAAAGTGGCTCCTGGTGACTTATAGAAATAAAAGCAGCTTTTTACAGGAACAACAGATTTATAACTTTAATAAGACTGCCCTCCTTCCTGCATTAAAGTCTACACTACATGACAAATCACGTTAAGCAAGCTGGTATCAAATCTGAAGCCAAATGCATTTTTGAGCCAAATCTTAATTCTCTGAAGAGCTTCAAGCATATTTTGAAGATGTTAAATTATTGATAAGGAAAATCAATTCTTTTTCCAGCTCAGGCAATGTCATACAGTCACAGTATAAGCAATAGCTAAGGCAGATTTTCTGTTTTATTTACTTCACAAACCTTTAGAATTAAATTACCTCCTTTTTTCCTCTTTAGAATCCTGATAAACAGTCACTACCAACAGCTTAACAACTTCTGTTAACTTCAGATAAGAATAAAAGATTTGTCTGAAAACAGACTGTCAGAAACAGACAAAAAACCATGAGACACCAGCATACTCCTAAGTTTATTTATTAAACTTGTATTATTCCACCAGTATCATTAAACCTGGACACTTCAGCAAATAAACTGCACTGTGGTCTGATCTGACTATGAACAGCCTCCTCAAAGGGTCTGAAATAATAAAACATGTTCTATCCAGGAAGGCAAGAAAACAGCAAACAATCTTGGGAGAAAGTTGGCAGATAGCAAGAACAGCTCTTTGCAAACCTTTCCAAACTAAAAAATTAGTAGTATCAACACACATACTTCTAAGTTATTTCAGTCCCAGTGATTTTATTCAGTATCTATCTCCTAGCTTTTCCAGAGAAAAGCATGGGCACAACAATGTGATGGAAGCATTTTTAAAAGTATCCCAACCATAGTAGAAGATACATAACAGAGAGGAGAAAATAAAATGTTAACCAATCTTTCCTGTTCTAAAGTAGAACAGCAGTTTTAACAATTAGTTTTAGGACTTAATGGTATCATATGGTGAGTTAATAGAGAATTCCCTTGAGATTTCCTATCAAAGATGTCCAGGTTAGTAAAAAAATACGCAAGTATCTGACAGGGAAAACTGACTCTCCAGGTTAGTTAGTTACTATGCTTCTCCCACTGGATACCTCAGACTATACCCCATTGTACTGTTATACACAGAACAACAGCTTTAACAGAAAAAAATTAATAGCTGTGTTCACACAAACAAAAATATCTTTTGTCCCCTGAATATCCTACCAGTTAGGCCACCCTCCAAGATGCCTCTGCCAAATGCAAAAGATCTGTTCCCACTTCTTTGATGAGTGTCCCCAGAACCGAGAAAAAACAGATTATTTTCTGTAAGTGATGTGAGCCAGCAACACCACAGCTCCCAAAATGTTCCCAAATGAAACCATTCAGCAAAAAGAGTGTACTTGCAATTAACTACTAAACAAGCAAATGCGTATTTTTGATGACTAAAGCATCTCTAAGAAAATCTCTTCTAAGTTCTAATAGGAAACCCGCAATAGTGATAAGTAATAAACGCCTGTTTTTCAATCAGCCATAATTCAAATGTGCTATGGCAAATATCCAGACAGGAAAACTATCTGAAAAGCATACAAAATAGGCCCTCCAAATAGAGTGGGATGAATTCCTTTGTCGTAAGTAACTTTCTCTAAGCTCCAATTTTCACGATACTCTTTCTGATCTAATTAAATCGGCTGTGGCAGGAAGTTCACCTAAGTGCTCTAGAGAGAGCTTATACGTCTAGGCAAAACACAGCCACTTGCGGAAGGTAAATAACAGATGTTGTTTTTCCTTCTCCTTCTCACTTAACTACTACTGCATCAGCCGCCTCTCTGCCCGTGGAGCCCGACAGCTGCCGGCACGGTGAGGGGGCAATGGGCGGCGGCAGTGCCAGCGGCCGCGCGGGTGGCGATGCCCGGCAGCTCTCCCCGGACACCGGCGCCCGTGCCCTGCCAGGCTCCCGGCCCGCAGCACAGGCACGGCCGCCGATCGCCCCCANTGGGCTGCACCAGGACCGCGCCATGCGGGTGCGCTACACCGACGTCGACTACCGGGTGTTCACGGACGCGGCGCGGCTGGG
>VYXD01006142.1:1158507-1209625 GCA_013397195.1 Hylia prasina
GCCCTACCGGCGGGCCACGTCCCGCTACACGCCGCTCGTGGCCTGGCTCCTGACGCCCAACGTGCTCCTCGCCGAGGCCTTCGGGAAGCTGCTCTTCGTGGCCGGGGACCTGGCGGCTGCCGTCGTCGCCTACCGGGCCCTGCGGCGCCGGGGGGCCGCCGCCCGCCGCGCCTGCGGGTGCTGCGCCGCCGCCTGGCTCCTCAACCCCCTGCCCATGGCCGTGTCCAGCCGGGGCAACGCGGAGGCGCTGGTGGCGCTGCTGGTGCTCGCCACCCTGTACTGGGTGGAGGCGGGCGGCGTGGGCAAGGCCGCCGTGTGCTACGGGCTGGCCGTGCACATGAAAATATATCCCCTGACCTACGCGCTGCCCATAGCGCTCCGCCTGTCCGCCAGGCCGGGACGCGGGGAAGGGGCGCTGGATGCGCCGGGTGACAAAACGGCAAGGTTCACGTTCATGGCGCGCCTCTGGCACCTTTTTGTAAAGATGCTGAACCGCGACGTGCTACTCTTTGGAACAGTTGCCGGATCAGTGCTGGCTGCCTTGACTGTGACATTTTATCACCTCTATGGCTGGGAGTTTTTGGAGCATGCCTACCTCTATCACCTGACTAGGAGGGATATCCGTCATAACTTCTCTCCCTATTTCTACATGTTGTACTTGACAGCAGAAAGCAAATGGAGTTTTGCCCTTGGGCTCGCAGCTTTCCTTCCCCAGCTGCTTTTGCTCCTGGTTGTGTCCATAGCGTTCTACAGAGACCTTGCCTTCAGTTGTTTCCTACACACAGCTATTTTTGTGACTTTTAACAAAGTATGCACATCCCAGTACTTTGTCTGGTATCTCTGCCTTTTGCCCCTTGTAATGCCTAGTATTAAGATGTCCTGGCATCAGGGCATGCTGCTTCTCTTTCTGTGGTTCATCGGACAAGGCCTGTGGCTTACTCCTGCATACTTTCTGGAGTTCAAAGGATATAACACTTTCTTACTTATATGGTTGGCAGGCTTACTTTTCCTTTTAATTAATAGCCTCATAATTGTTCAGATTATTTCACATTATCAAAGAGAATCACAAGTTGCAAAAAAACTGAAACAACAGTAATAAACTGACCAAAATCCAGAAACAGCCCTACTGTCCTTGGTAAGGCATCATGTGTCATCAGCACTTTACTTAACAAAAGTGCACCTAAGTTGTACTAGAGCACATTGTGTGTAAATGTTTCTGTTTTGGCCCAGAGAGCTCTGATAGGCCTCAGTTACCCTGAACAGCCCCAGTCCTGCCCTGAGCATTGTCAGCAGGTGTACCTGCCTCCTCTGTGGGTCTTGAAACTGCATTGCGACCCTCTCTCCAGCACTGCCTCCAGCTCTTCTCCCGCTCCTGACTAGAATCCCTGAAGTTCTCTGGACCACTTCATCACTTAGCCATGTTTGGGGCTCTGATGAATGGGCTCTGCCCATCTGCACTGACTGTCTTCACCTGCCACCTCCAGAGACAGGGGGACTGTGCCCAAAGAGCACTTTGACCCCTGGCCTCCCTCAGTTCCTGCTCATACTAACTTATGGAGTAGGTCTGGAACCCTTTTTCTCATTCTCAGTGTTAGTCTGCTTGTTGAGCGCTTTGGCCTTTGAATAACACAGAAGATTATAAAGGTGGAGTTTGATTATAAAATTGGAGTTTGGCAGTTTTGTACATTCCTGTAGTCAGTGGGGTGTTTGGCAAGGTAATCACTCAACATTTACAGTGGGGTTTATTTTTTCTTTTGGTTCCACAGTAACATTTTAGCTGTGCACTCTTTGTGGCCTGTACTTGGTCTTCATGTCATTAACTCATTGAGACTTTTGATTTATTTTAGAATTCAGATATGCCACTCTTTCACTTATTTTTGCATATTCTGTTCTGTTTGAATTTTTGAATAGATTTATTCCCCTAGCCATGGAGGAAGATTTTGCCATATATCTATCATGGATCACAGAGATATATAAAGCTTAAATATTTGTTTCTTCCTGCCAGGTTCTAGAAAAGAGGCCACTGCCTTAAATTTCAGTTAATATATGGTTATTGTGGGTGTTAACAGTAGCAAATGCAGAGTCAAAGCACAGTTAGAATGGCGCCTGTGTCCCAAAAGCACTAGAGTTTGTACCAAAACAGTAATTGGAAATGTTTCTCAGCGGTTCTGTTTCTCTACTATTAAAAATAAATTTAAAAAATGAAAGGAGTTGAGGAAATTGAGCCAGAAGAAAAGGGAAGTTTTGAAATAAGAAGCTGAAAAACTTGTCAAAACACATTTTTTCCCATAGGACACACAGGAAGATTTGGAACTGAGTTCCAGGTGATAGTGAGAGGAGAGCAGAGCCATGTTGGAATTAGTTCTCTCAAGAGCATCCCATAAGAGGTCTGATGTACACAGCTTTTGACAGAGGTGGAAACTGACAAGGTATTTTAGTAAAATTTAGTTTAAATAGGCCTATGCCAAACAGAAGAATTTTCATATTTGCCTCACCTTTTAGTTACATCCAATGCGAAAGTGGAACCCCTAGTGTGTAACACAGAGCAGGGCTTCAAGGCAAAATACTTCAACCACTTGCTGGAATTCCCAGTGATGTCACTGGGAAAGGGTATGGCGAAGTGGATTTGCCATGCTTCCTCTGAACCCTGGTGTCTCCTGAGGCAGCCCTCTTCCTCAGGACTGCAGTGACTTCCAGCTACCTCACGTACAGGATTTCCTTTCCTGCTTGTAGTGCTGCCTCATGAGATGGAATTAGAGTATTTTGACCTCTGAACTTTTCCCATTGCTTCTCAGCCCCATAGAGGTCGTTACATGAAAGGAAGAGAAACCCCTGAGCCCCCACAGCCCAGAGCCAAAGGGCATGTGTTATCAGGAGGTGTGACCATGTCCTTAGACCACTCTGGCCCAATTTAGACATTCCAATGTGTTAGAAGGACGGTTTTCCTGTGATTTCAATGGTTAGAGTATTGGGGGGTGTTTCTGCTCCCCCACTGGAAAGCTTTTCTCTGGCATCTGCCTTCTCACTTGCCTTCAGACTGTGAAAATCCTGACAGCCTCTTTGTAAATCCAGAAATTGGATAAAGCAATGGATGTGCTTTTGACTGTCCTGTTTTTTGGAGGCAACATGGCACTGATTTCATTCTTTGTCTAGGATAAAGAAAGTTTTGTAGCGCCAGCTTGTCTACATCTTCCTCTAGAGGTGTATCAGTCAAAAAGCTGGTGGCATAAGCCACTTGCACATGTTTTTATATTAATCAGCAAGACATTTTGTGTGTGCTGTGAGTCTGTGAAGCAAAATCATCCCATGTGGCTTTGTTCTCCAAGGCAGAGTTGGATATACCCAGCTTCAGCAGAAGACTGAAGAGGCTCTTCTGTGCAGTACTTCTGCTCACCCCATCCTGATGAACAGACAATGGCTCAGTTTCCTTTGCAGCTGATCTTCCATTACCTGTTACACATTTTTCTGTTGCGAAAAGCGTGTTTTCTTCCCCCAGAGCAATGTTCTGTATCTCTTTAACAGACCTACTTATGCTGTTTACAGACATTTCCACACCTCTATTTTTCCCGTCCTGTTGGCAAAGAAAGCAAATGCAAGCCAAAAGGCATTTCTAACCTCAAAAACCTTGCACAAAACCTAGCATTTTAAGTTACTGTATTCATGACAGAATTTTATTTTTTTTTATGTAAGAAGTAATTTCCATATGAAAAACACATTCTTGACTTGTTACTAGCTAAATCATTTTGAAAAGGCAGATTTTCCAGCAATTCTGCATCATTTTTCAGAATACAAATTCTGAAGCAGTAACAGGAACTGAAGGGTACCTTCCCTTTGCTGGTCAGTACCAGTCCTGCAGTGATGATTTGAGAAAGCCATGCATAAGCAAGGTAAAAAAACCCCTAGATTTACAGTCATCATTTTAATAATCCAGGATAAGTCCGTCTTTTTACAGTTGTTTTCTAAATCACCCAAATGTGTTTGTGATTCAGAAGTAATTCAAGTGACTCCTAAAAAGCTAGATAAGAGAAATAAACTGGAGACAAACAGATATTTGAGAGTTTAGATCTTGCAAATTGCTTTTAAAAAATTACTCCATAGTTAAATGGAATTGAATAACTTTATTAATTAAAAAAAGGATTAAAATAATTTAATAGAGTACCAAATAAGTTACAGTTCTTGAACAAGTTATGGTGAACAGTTATTATGTCCTTAAAATGTATCAAATTAATTTCCTTTGGAATATATGTTGTTTTTGATGCTGTTCAGATTATTTTGCTTAGTAACTTTGTGTCCATTTTTCCTCTCGTAATTAGGAACTGAAGTGTCTGGTGTTAGTGTTCCTTCCTTACCATGGGTTGCAAAACTGTAATGCCGACTACTTTGCTTTTAAAAGGTTGAACTACTCGTTGAAATGTCTCTTATCTGTGGAAAATTTTCAAATTGCACTGAAACTCACCATTCAGCACATAGTGCAAGAGGTGAAAGAGAAAGGGAAAAGAAGAATCAAGAAAAGTAATGTTTTTGCCTTGATTTTTACTGTAGCCTATTGTCCAAAGGCTCATGACTGGATTCTCAGGTGACCAGGCAAAGCTCAGCATTTAACAATGATTTTCTGTAAAGTTTATAAACACAATTATTAAAAGAGCAGGGTAAGCAAAAATATAATAATAAATATTTCATTCAATTTTAGTGTGAGGATGCTGAATTACCATCTATAATGCAATGTACTTTGTCCTTATTAGGTACGTTTTTTGTGTGTGTGTTACTTGCATTGTATTGACTCCTGTAATAGTAAAGAAAGCAGTTAGGTGTGCTAAACTGAGCTTATCAGTTATCTTTTGCAAAGAAACCATGAGGCTTTTACATTTAACAGCAAGGGGAAACTCCAACATTTTTTATAACGTTGTGTAGAGAAAGTAAATGTTAAAAGAGAGTAAATTATGAGCAAATGGTTTGCTTTTTTTATCTCAGAAGAATGAGTCATCTACTTCAAAAGGGTTGCAGAAATACATAGTGAACACAGGGAACCTCGGAATATATGAGGTATTCCTCATATGTTTGCCAAAGACAGCTGCAGAATGCATGTCCTAGTGATAGCAGCTTTATGGAATAGGATTACCCTGAATTTAGGACAAACTCTTTACTCAGACTGAAACCCAACCACTCAAGCAATTTTCTTGCTTCAGAGAATATTTATGTGCACTGTACTCACAAGCCCACACATCTACCTGCATATACAGAGGCAAAAGAAAAATCCCTGTCAATACACCTTTGAATAACATTTTTCAGAGCTACCCTCTGTGAAACAGGTTCCTTAGATATTTCTTGTATTTAGCACTCAGAATCTCTAGTGATTCTAAAAGTGCATTACATAATTTTGATGCATATGGAAAATAAAATCATATGCTGCAGGGATCCTGAGGTGTAAATAGACACAATAAAGAACCAACTATTGAAGGTGCACATTCCACCAGTATACTGATGTTCTTCATTATAAAAATCTGCATTAGTCACTTTTGTGTAGGAGACTTGTTTCAGTCTTTATGCATGATGAATGAGGTCAGAGACCTACATATTTTACTAGTAAAATATCAGAAAGATAAAAAATTCTCTTGATATAGTACCATTGTTTTGAGGGTTTTTTAAAATTATATTTCTTTTAAGACATTAATAAATCACTGCAATAAATTCATGCAACTGTTGCATGCATTTTTATGTCTTTCTTTCTTTAGTATGGTGAAGAAGACCAAAATTTGTCATTTTTTAATGGTGTAAGTTAATAGCACTTTGAGCAGAATTTCTCATGACCCCCTTTCTGGTGCATGCTGAGAGGGGTAGGGGCTTCTGCAGAAGAGGTCACTTACTGGGCTGCAGTCTTACTTCATGTGTAGATAAACCTTTAGCTGCAGTCTTTTATTATTCTTAGAGCTTAACTTTCAGATGTTAATGATCTCTTCAGATAAAACATTTCATAGCTTGCACATAAAGAAATTACACATAAGAGATCCTCCCTATTTTTCATGGAAATTGGTGGGGAAGCCAGCTAGAACATCTGTGGGAGAAATGTCGAAAAGAAATGTCTGTATCTGATTAGCTACAAAGACAACTTCAGCCTTGGAAATCAGCTGAAATGCAGGCAAATTGAGCAGCAAGCCCATACTGTGAAGTTCCTGTTATTTATATGAAGGGTATTCGATCAAAAGTGCTTTCCCATTTTACAGGAGGAAAATGGGATCTTGATAGCAATTGTCAGGGTGGATGAATATAACTTCCTTCACATTATCATAGGGTCTTCAGAATGTTGTACAGGTGTGACTTGCATAAGCTATTATTAGGCAATATTGTTGGTGTAGCAAGAGGTTATTAGTAAGCAGTTACTCTGAAACTGCTTCTGGAAGGTTAACTCAAGTAAAACCTGATTCCTGCTTCACAAGTCAGCAGCTGTATTAATTGAGATGGTACTGTTTTGACAGTAATTTTCCAAGGAGGACTGCACTCTGTGGCCCATATGCTTCCACTCTGTGCAGAAGAGCATTAATTCAAATCCCTTGGTGATCTGACAGTCAACATTTTTTTAATCTATCCCATGTCCCTCCTACTGATCTAATAGATTAAATTAGCCAGGAAGCAGGCTTAGAAAACGAAGTGGAAAACAAAGTATGATTATCCTCCCCTGCATAGTGTGAATATGTTGAATAATTAAGACTACCTTTTGAAACAACAGAGCCCCATTTGAGCTAGGTGTTAGAGTACTTTGTTAATACAAAGTGTTTTACGCAAATGCATCTGAGAGAAAAATGACTGGTTGGGCTACATGGACTTTTGACAAATGATAATAAAGCTAGTGATAATTTATGTCAGCTTCAATGTTAGCACTATTTTGTCATATCTTTCTGAGATAAAAACGTATATATGTGTCTGTGTGTGTGTGTCTGTGTAAAACTGTAACTAAAAATAGCAATTCTTGTAAATTCTGGTTTCAAGCTTTCCTTACTCAAAGACTTTGGAGGACACATACAGCCATATACGCACTAAAAGAGAACAAATGTTATATCAAAGAGAATTAATTATTAATAACTGATTATGTTGGTCCCACAGCTGACACCTTCATGAAGAAAATAGCACTTTTTTTTCATACACAGTCTGGAAATTCACATGAATAACAAGTACTTCACCTTAAAACTGTCAGATGTATTTGAAAATAGATTTTAATTACCATTAGCACTTCCAAGTTTAGTGCTGGCATCAGCCAGCTTGTTAATTCCAGCAGTACAGGAACTGAAGTCATGACCAATTTTCCTTCATGCTCTAATAAACTGGCTGATTAAGTATAAGAAAGTTTGTTGTTCAAAGTGAACCAAATGTTGTTTGTTCACTGGAAAGAAACACTACATGGCCAGGACCAAAACTTATATATGCAGGATAGAGCAAATCAAGAAAGAAGAGCAAAAAGTGAGGCCCCAGAGACCTTGACTGTTGTCTCACCTCTGCCACTAATTTATCATGAAGAAGTGATTGCAGCTTGCTGAGCTGTTTGCCTTTGCCAGTTGTGATGGCTTGATACATTTAATTGACACCTTATTTGAGCCGCTATGTATCCTAATCTATTTCTGTAACACTGCCATAAGTGATTGCAGTCTTGTTTGAAACAATTATAAGTCTGACTGGCAGTAAACTGTAAACACTTAACTGAAGACATTTTGATTAAAAAATACTAATTTTTTTTTTTTGCATATATTTAGACTTCTTTTGTGGGATATGTTAGGCTCTCATGTGCATTGCATTTTTAGGAGAGGGTGAATTACTGTTGAAGCTAAATGAAAATCTGGAAGCAGATAATAGAATTCATAGCAAAAAGCTAGACAATTTAGGAAAATAATTTAGAAAAATTATAGTGAGCTGATACTATAATTACATAAGATTTTATTATTACTGATCTGCTTAGATTGCATTGGAAATTTATATTGAAAATGTATTGGGAAAATGAAACAGCAGACAACTCTGCAGCTGGTATAAATGGCTACCTCAGATATGACAGATAATGGCTCAGGAACTGTTTCTGTATATTCATAAAAAATATATATTATGCTGTTATCCAAGAAAAAAGTTACAAGTTGTGCAGCACTATGAAGGCAAATTAACAGTTCTGCATTCATATATAGGTGAAACAATTTCTTTGCTTGGATCTTTCTCCAAAGCTTTTGTTAAAAGAGGCACAGACTACCAAATTGAAATCCGGACCAGATGTGCTGTGCCAGAAGCAGTTACAGGGAGCTCTACATTTGCATCAGCCTTGTAGGCTTCCTGAACAAGTGCTTGCTCAGTGCTGGAGGCCGTATCAGTGGTGGGAGTGCACAAATGCAAATTTCCCCGTAGTGTGCCCAGAAGTGATTTCTCTGCAGTTCTTAAGGTACCCAGATGTTGCCTTAATCTATCCTATATCATTGTATATATCTCCTCATAAATCTGTGCTTATCTTAAAGAGATATATATACCCTTTATACCATATATATTCTCATCTACAATATTGCAGCAGCAAATTCAGGGACTTCATGCCCACCCTGACTGGATAAACATCGGCTAAGAATATAGGAAGAGGCCACTTTTGGTTTACAGGGACATGTCAGTCGAGCCTCAGAGTGGAGGGGTAGAACTGTGTGGGTTGATCTCCCTTTAGAAGGAAGGGGTGAAGTTCTTAGCTCTCCCCAAAAGACAATTTGGCCTTTGCAGATTAATTACTAATGAAAATGGGGAATAAATCTCCTAATGTTGGAGACACGGGACACTGAGGGTGCTAAGTTTCATGGCTGTGGAACAACAGATGCAAATATATAGAAAAATATATCAGGGGGTATTAAATACCAAAACCATGTTCTCTGGTCTTGGGAATTCAACAAGCTGCAAATCATGGTGAACTAGGGAAGTATTTCTAGGCAAATCTCAGCTCTGTCTGGTCTTCTTCTACATCTGTTGCTGGCCACATTGGGAGAGGGATACAGGTCTGATCCATGATGGTTTTCCATAAATTTTTAACCACACAAGTGTCCCCAGCAGAGCACTCCCATCACCAGATGTGCTCCATTACTTGGAGCACACCAACTGTGTGTCAGATAAATACTCAGTTCTGGGCCTGAGTATCTGCTTGCTCTTTTCTTCCAGAGCAGATGTTACCAGAGTGTGCCAGTAAACCACAATTGCATCTTGTTTCACTGGTATTTCACAGATGACACAGGTAGCAGCTAGTAACAGATTGATAGGTGAGAAGGGGAGAAAAGGGAAATCAAAGTTGACAAAACCAATCTGTGTGATCAAAAAGAGGTGTTTTTAGCTGGCCAGGTAATTAAAAAACAGGTATATTGAGACAGTTTATTAGGCCAGATTAATTCAAGTGCACCAAACCCCTGGAGCTTGGCTGCCTTCTCTCCCAAAAGGAAATCACAGCTTTCAAAAAAAGAAAGTCAGGGAGTGTGAGGGAGAAACAGATAATTTGGCACAACTCCAGTTACCTGTACTAATGATGACTTGTGTAATTGCAAAATGAAATTAAAATCCAACTCTTAGCTGAAATTGTCTTCTGTTTTAACAATAGTTCACCTTTCGCTTCTGAAATGGTGCGTACCGCTGTCTAGGATGATTAGCTTAGCCTGGAGTTCTGGCTGAAGAAAGTAAGTGATTTTTTTGTCAGAAAATAAACCCTTTCTACAGACTACTGCAGTTGACAAGGCATGCAGTTAAAGAGTTTGGCAGATTTGCCGTCTAAAACATGATTTAGGTAAAGAGAAAAGGGCAGCATTCCAAGCATAGCCAGTGCTGCCTGGCCTGGATTGACCCATGCTGGGAAATTATCTCAGGCATTCAAGCCAGACTGAAAACAGCTGTTGTGCTGGAGAGACTGGAGGTCTGGTCACACCTGGGCTTGTGGCAGCTGTCTTTAGTAGGTCCTCAAAGACATTTCCTCCATGTATTGTGCATGTGCCTTGTTGCACTCCTTTCCTCTAGCTAACCTCAGCATGGCATCTGCTGGCTCACAGGGAAAGCAGCGGTCACATTTTAACTTCCTGCTCCCCATCACTTTCCTGTGAGAGCAGCCAAGCATGCCATTGAAATATGACTTTGGACAAAAGGAATTTGCTTGTGTTCCCAGTGTTTTGTGTGTAAGAGTTAAAAGAAACTTCACTCTATGTGGTATAGCTCAGAACTGCTCATATATTGTCTGTGTGACCACAGCCCCTAAGGCAATTCTTTACTGTGACACCACTCCCATCTAAATCCTTAAATCCGACTACATGGGGATGTGATCCTGAGGTCTTTGAACCTGGCAGCTAATGTTAACCCAGTGCAAAAGAATGCCCTCTATTTCTCTGTCATTTGTTGGTTCTGATTTTACAGTGATCCCCTGAGAATTCAAAGGAAGTTGTTGAACGCTTCCTTGCAATCTGGAATAGATTATTGTTGGGAAAGTTTCCGCTTTTGTCTAAACCAGATTTGTTTGTTTAATTATTCTCATACTAGCACATTTTCTGTCATTTGCCTGCAGGCAGGCTATCTCTTGATGGAGCATGGGTGCCACATTTGACTCTTTCATCACAGCGGGAGCAGAGATTGTTCTGCATTTCTAAGAGCCACCTCGACCTGTTTTTCACATTGAGGTTAGAAACCCAGCAAGAGACATCAAAGGTAAACAGTGTTGCCACAAGATGTTTGGAAATGCCTTCTTTAAAGCCACTAGTTAAGGCTGAGATTTGCTGCATTTTTGTCCTTGCTTCACACTCACATACTTTTGTCTTTGACTGTGCCTATGCAGAAAGAGAAGTGAAGTTTTCTTACAGATGCATTACAGACAATTTACAGTTCATGCAAAAATATTTTTGGTTACAATTTTTCAAGGCTAAAACCATATTAATTTAGCAGTCAGGGAAATTACAGTTTGATCTTTAGTGTTGATTAGTAGCTGGCATTCTGTCTAAATAGGAAGTGTCAGCTGGGAACTGAGCTGCTTGAAATTTCAGCATTACTTGGACCTAAATTAAAGTTTTTTTTCAAAAACTGACACAATTGCTAAAACTAACACAATTACTTCTCATCAAGCTAAGGTGCTAGAATTATTTCCAGTGCTCTGACTGCAGGCCAAATCAAAACACTTTACAAAGGAATCATGATGCATTAGTCACTAAACCTGCATAGTGTTTAGCAGCATAAAGGTCAAATATATTCATGAGAACATATAATCTTATGTGTGTTTGGTGAATGAATAAGAAAAGGTGTCTGTTAGAAAAGAAGAGGATCAGAATATTGGAAAAAAATATGACACACTTTTACATGGGTATTACAGATGTTATTCCAATGACAGATGTCTGCAAAGCATGACTCATGAAAACTAAAGGATTTACTTCAGCCATCAGAATTTAAATAGGTACTATGCTGCCATATGGCATAGCTGTTTTCAAAGCAAATGCAAGGTTTTTTACTTTTCTGGGAGATCAGATGGCAAAGATGTTGGTATCTAGAAGCTGTGACACCTAGATCATCAGTATCCGTCAGTTTCATGGGACAGCAGGTAATTTAATCTGGTAGGTTTTCAGTAGTTTATACAAATAATGTATACATTTCTTTCCCAAACAAACACAAAAATATGTAGTAAGATCTCTGTGATAAATTAAACATGTTTTTCTTCAGTATTGACAAGTCACAATTTGATGCACCAGAAATGTGAACTACCCCTTTTCACAAGAAGTGATCCTTCTGTCTTCAGGGACTTACCAGTAACATGTGTAATGTCCAAACCTTCCTGAGACCTGTGAGAACCCAGACTTCTGACCAAACACCTTCCAAAAGTATTACAGCCACTAAAATGCCTTTTATGTTGCTAGAGCAGATGAGAAAGAACTGATAGCAACACAGGTTATCACCCAAAACAGATGATAAATGCTGTATTTGTGGTTTGTCTCCTATGAAAGGCTGCAGAATAAGCTACCATGAACAGAAATTCGATGACAAGGTGAGAGCAGACCTCAGTGAAGTTGTTAAAGCATGCCATCATCTGTAATTTAGTTCAGAGCAATAGGGAAGTGAGTTCCCCAGCTGTCCCCACTCCACTGTGTGCTGGTTTGCATCACAGAGTGCAAATACATTGGAGGTTTGTCAGGATGTTTTTGCTGTGTCTCAGTGTGAAGGGTAACTTCCTTTCTCCCAGTAGCAGGAACATGGCAGTTTAAATAGACCAGTTGCAGCTGGGTCAAGGAAACTCCAATGATTACATTTTGACAAATTTGTGTTTCCAGCTGAATATCTATTACCAGAAAAAAATAAGCAGAAAATATGGCAGAGCCTTGAGATTTTTATCAATTTAAAAAAACAAACCAAAAGAAAAAAAAATTAAATCAATAGTAGACACAACAATTCTGATAATCATCAGTCAAAAATCTTAATTCCTTTTTTTTTTCTTCTTCTTGAAACAAAATATGTTTTCTGATGTTTCCTTTTCAGTTTTCGATTACCCTTTCCTGGATTCACCACTTGACATGGGCAAAAATTATGTAAGAAAAAAAAGAAAAAATCTAACACAGAAAAGCAAACAATCTTTTTTAAAAGTCTTTTTCTTTTTTCCCCTGGACTAAAACAAAAACATCTGATCCAATCTGCTTTTGACAATCTTCTGACAAGCTGTTATGAAGTTTCCTTTCATTTAATTTAATTACAGAGTTACTCCTTATTAATATATTGGAGAAGTTTCATTACTTCCTATCTGGGTGTTCTACCCAAAATTCACACAGATAGTAAATCATAGTTTGTCACAAGAACTGGGGATGGAGCAACTTCATTAGTTCCCAACTCCCCTTTCTGATTGCAACAGAACAGTGGTCATGTCACTGCTTCTGTTGCCAGTTGGCCACAGACCTACAAAAGATAACAAGGAATAGAGGTTCCCATCTGAAAAAGCACACTGAATACATTGTTATTGCCAGAATAAATTTGATTACAAGTATTACAACTAACCGGATTACAGAGAAAAATAAACAAACCTGTGATATGGCAAACCCATCATTTGCACCTTTTTACTCAGCAGCCATTTAGAAGGAGAAATTGTAATCAAGTGCCTCTGAGGAGGAGTTCTACCAATTCCTTGTTTTCACTTTTATTTTTACTTCATCCGCTACAATTCATTCTTATTCATCCTAAAAGGTCCTTCATCTTTTCAGTTTTGTTGTGTTTGCCATTATATCCCATAATTTTATTTTCTGATGGTCTATTTATAAGTTTAATCAGGCACACACAAATGGTTACTGTAGATAATGCAGTTGAACTTCATTAAAAAACTGCAGGATAATTGTAATAGTATTGTAGTGCACCAGAGTGGAAAGACATTTACTGCTGCTCTGTATTGCTGCTTTTCTGAAAACATACTTATTATCCACAAATGCATCCTAAAATATCCTATCTGTTAATTGTACATGGGTTTATGTCACACTGGCAATTAACCTGTTTACATCTTTAAATTCAACCTTGTACTTGGACTAAGTTCTGCATCTAAATTAGTCATCATTAGGCCTCTGCAACCATGCTGCTTCCCTTAAATCAGATCACTTATTGCAAAACTTCAGTAATACCTACAGAATTTCATCCAAACATTGTTCAATAGTCTGAATTGTGGCTAAAAGATATAATACTTGTAAAAACTTTTGTGGGCTTACAAAGCCATTTAATACACTGCAATAAATATTTGGTGTATTAACCATACAGTCATTCAATGAAAGCCTCATATTTTGATCTTTCAATGTAGATATTCTGTAGAAAGTAGAAATACTCTTCAACACATTGGACACAAATGGCAGGTCACATAATGAGAGGGACCCCTGCTTTCTCCCTTTCATTTGCTTGGAAAGGAGTCAGGTCCAGCTGTGGACAAGACCTCTGTCTGTGGAACAAAGTCTGATGGCACAAATGTCTAAGTGGCCATTTTCTCTGCTTGCACTCAAGGCTGCTGTGCACAGAGTGGGCACACAGTGCATTAAAACAAATAGCTGATGTCCAAAACATTGCAAAACAATTGAGCCAAACTGAGCAACTTCACAGCCATTTCCACATGATCCTTCACTGAAAAATTCAAACTTCTTCAATACAGGAAAAAAAATCAGCTTTCCTTGATGGGAAAAGAAAAACCTTTATCTAAAGAATTCTTTGTAATGAGTTCATTTCAAACAAGATAATCTCATACTACAGCCCAATCTGTCCATTGCATGAGTATAGTATCTGTGAGTGACCAAATTACATTTGTGCAGGACTGTTGTACCTGTAAGACACAGCAGTCTTACAGGTGTCCTAACAGCCCCTTCTGGGCATGTTTCTATCAAGGCAGCAAAGTTAAGATGCTGCTGCAATTCCCATGGCTTAGTCTTTACACCTGCATTAAGGGATATTTTTTTTTCTCCATTTTCCACATAGGTCAAGTCAGGAGACAGCAGAAATATTAACTGCAAGAAACTCAGTTTTCTGTTCACCTGAGGAGCTGAAACCCCATGAGTGGGCAGGGCAAACAAACATGATGCAACTGCAGCAGCTCTGGCAAAAGAGATAGTGTTGGGGCAAAGGTGAAGGTGTCAGGTCAACTGGGACCTGAAAGATCATGGAAGCTACAAATCTGCTGAGCATCACTGGCAGCTATTTTAGCTAAACAAGCCAAGAGCATGACTGGGGGTTATTTATAACACAGCCCAGTGCAAATTGGGTGACACTGACCACAGTGACTCATGCAGCCCAGGAGGTATCTCACCTGCAGCCCAGGAGCCTGGGAAGCCTCCAAAACTCTTTACGTTTGCACCAATATTAGGGGCCACTTCTGTGTTGAATATGCAGAAACCACAGTATTGCTTTTCTCTAAATTGGAACTTTGCCCCTCAAATACTAATTTTTTAAGAGTGACCACCAAATTCTGTCTCTTTCTTCATGAGAGATAATAGGAGTAAGACTGCTGAGCAACTGACTGACTGTCTTTCCTGGCTCTGTCCAATTAAAATCTCCTTTGCAGTACTTTTATTATTAGATTTTTTCCCCACTTTATGTAGGTTTGGAGGGTATATAGAGTGTTCAAATGAAATATCAGAAGAGAAATATGAACATACCTTTCTGTAAACAGTACAGATGCATTATTCATTCAAATTTATCAAATTAAGCAGTGAAATGACAATCTCTTCCAGGAATTAAATATATGGTCAAGAGAATTTGTAAATCAGCAACCATTCGTCTTTGTTATTCTGTACACTGTGCAGTGTTCTGCATAAAATTAGAAGACTTGCCTTTCAAAGAGATCCAACCATTTGATTTACTTTATAAAATGGCCTAAAGGAGACAAATTTTACAGTACTTTCCCATAATTTTTGATTCAATCAAGGGGAAAAGCATGATTTTTGGAATATATAATATCTGTTTCATATATATCTACTGCTCTGGTTGGGTCTGACAAGAAAAGGTCTCTATAAATCAACAATACAAGAGTGACATTTAGAAACAGCAAATCTGAAAGAGAAATATGTTGCTGTTCTATTAAGGAGATATACTAGCTGCCAGCTCCTACAAAAACTGGAAAGTTGCCACTCCACATGCTTGGTATCATACCAGCATTGAAACAACTTATATTGCTGTTAGAAAGATCATTGAAAGTGTCTCTTCTCTCTGTACTTAACTGTGTGTGAGTTACCATGGTATACTGATCTCTTGAGACCCTTTAGAAATACAGAACAGATATCAAAGGTAAAAGCTGAAAGAAATTAACAAATCATGCAGGTGAAGCTCACAGAAATAAATTAGGAAGGCAGTCCTGACTCAAGTAGCAAAATTTCCATAATGAACAGGCTGCTTGAGTCTTTGTATGCCCATGCCTTAATCTGGCATGAGAATAACTCTCCTTTTGATTTAACTGTGCATTCAAACTAGAAAAGATAGTTACAGCTTTGTCATGATGCATGATCTTCTCAAATTGAACAATATCCTTTGAGCATTTGGGAAATATCCGATTCATATTTATTGTATTAGACTTCTTTATCTTATGTGCATGAAAAACTCAACTCCAAATTAAAGATGTCCATATGCAGCAAAATTAAACAGGCAGTAAAATAATCTCCATCACTGCTATCCCTCTCTTTTTTTCTGTTCCCCATGTTGCTTGAGAAAATGACTCAAAGCCTAATATTTCTGTGGGCTTTGCTGATGATCAGACTGTTCCTATCTAAGAATCCAAACTTGACAGCTGCTTTTGGTGCCATCCCTTCATTTGCTGTCTTGGCAATCTGCTCTGCCTTGTAACATCCTGTGGAAGAAAGAAGGAAGGAAATGAGAAATTACTCATGACTGTGGGCTAGAAAAGCAATAGCAATCATGAAGTGCTTTTGCATGATCGATCTATTAGACACTTCTGTTAGCGGATTTCACTTATGGAAAGTTTGCTTGGGTCAGAACTTCTCCCAACCCGTCTTGTGAAACTCTTCTGAAAGCAGAAAGGGTGCAGAGATGTAATTCTGCTCAGAGAGGACCCCTTTCTTTCTTGACTGTGAGTGGTTTTTACTACCTCTCTCAGTCCTCATACTACTGAAGTGTTTGTTGAAAAATAATTTTACACGTAGGTCATGCAGATCTTGTTCACCACATTTTCATTCTCACTACCATTGGTGATAATTCTGTTTGATGACAAATGCAGAGATTTTGATTCTAGAGTGAAACCAGAAGAAATAGATGTCTCAAGATATGTTTGGAGGGTTGTGGGGGAGCAGGAAGAAAGGCAAGGTAGTGAGAGTGATCATTAGTGTTGTCTGAGTATAGTAATTGACATTGAAACCAGGGTAGTCTCTTAGATATCAGATTCAGGATTCAGATTTTTAAAAAAATACCTTGGCTCTGTCATATGGAGGGGAAGAAGGGCAGGAAGAAGGGGACATGCCTGCTCCCACTATAGAACACTGATTGCATCCTGTCTCGTGCTGCTCCTAGCCTCACACTAACCACTCAGTCTCCTGCTCTCCCCAGTGAAATCTCCTCAAAAGATGTTGTTGAAAGGCTCCCTATCATTTCTTGTTGTTCTTGATGTAATTTCTTCCATGCCATATCCTGATCTGGCGCTGAGATGAGTGGTGTCAGGTCATTTCTTTGTCATCAGGGAAACACACACAATCTTAAAAAATCTCATGCCAATATCATATTGCCTATTTTTAGCTCTGCTATATAAGAAAAGCACAGAGGAGTTGGTGTTGTCACTTCTCTGAGATTCATGCATGGTCACCAGTTTAACAACTTTATTTTTGCCTACCCAGGGGATCACATGAAATCATCACAATAAAATAATTTTCCTTCCTTTCTTTCTTTTACTTAGCTGTGAGATCTCTGTGCTGCAATAGATACATGAGCAGGAGAGGAAAGGAGAGAGGGAAAGAGAGAACAGGTGTGTGCTAAAGGAAAAAGCTTCATGGACACTGCTCTACCCAGTACTCCTAATCTTCAACTGCCCAGGTACCTTTCCACCTCTCAGTGCTGGCTGCAGATCTGCCATGAAGTTCAGTTTTAGAGGAACCATGACTAATTTTCTCTTTCATGGAGGCTGCCACGGGTTTGCTTGGTACACTGGCAATGCAAAGGGCCTTTGAAGTGTGTGTGAGTATAAATGACACCCTTTAAGGCCCCTCTCCACTGTATAAAAGAGCTTAAGTGTAAATTAGAAACAGATGTAACTGTTTTCAAACAGATACAGTATCACCTGCAGAAATGGCATGTGAAAAATCCTTGCACTTATTTTTACTGTTTAGATTCAAAGTAGTAGAAAAATTATAAAATTATGAAAGTGAGGGGGTTATGTTTCTTTAATGCTTAATAATTTACAGAATGATTAGTTGAGTACGATTCAAGGAAGCTTCT
This sequence comes from Hylia prasina, assembly GCA_013397195.1. NCBI lineage: Eukaryota > Metazoa > Chordata > Aves > Passeriformes > Sylviidae > Hylia > Hylia prasina. Next base: position 1,176,406 of record VYXD01006142.1, read on the forward strand.
TGCTGATAAGACTTCAGGCTACCTATCTTTGTGTCCTCCTGACCTTTTTTTATTAATGTGAGGTCAACTTCTAAGCAAGGTTCTTTGCTGTAGGCACAAATTCTTCTGGAAATGAAAGTGCTTCATTGCCTGGATGAGAAGATAAGCCAGATAATGCTACAAAGGAGCCATCCAATCCTGGGCCTATATAGCCTCTGCCACATGAACTCAGGACTAACTCTTCATCCCCAGCAGCATCACCATCCCTTCCTCATGCATCCCCAGAATAACAGCCTAGCAAAGCTGCCTGTTCCTCTGAGGAGCAGCCACAACTCCTCATCAGCATCATTCCCCTGCTGGGATGTTCAGCAGTATGGTGCTGCTGCCCCTGTGGCATTTCTGAGCATGTTTGTCTGTGTAATGTTTCTGTGGATGCCTCTGGCATCGTGCTGCTTCCTACCGGGAAGGGACAGTCCTCACTGAGGTATTTTCTGGAAGTTGTCTGAGCTGTTAGTCTGACACCATTCCTGTTTAGTGATAAATCTTACATACTTTCCAGGATGGAAAGATACTTTTTTTTAAAAGTATATCTGTACAGGAGTTTCTTTTTATTCATGTCAAGTGGCTGTGGGTCACATTTACTCTGTCCCAGCTCAAAGACAACTAACTGCTGTCAGCATTTTGCTTTATATGTTTTGCTTTGGTTCAGATGTATCCTACCTTTTTTTCCCTCAGAGTTTGCCTTTTAATCTTCTCATCTAGTATTCTGCTCTTCCTCTGCATGGAAATAAAATTCCAAATAAAAGTAGTCAGCATTCTAGCCAATGCTTTTTCAGAATTATCTGAAAACTCCTGAAAATTTCTGAATATTTTCTTCTAAAATTTTCTTCTTTCTACATTTTTTACCAAATTACCTTGCTTTGCAATGTTTTTACAGGCTTTGTCCGTCACCAAATCCTTCTGCTTATCTGGTTCAGCAGCTCTGACCTCAAAATGTTGTATTTGACTTGAGATCCATGAGCTCTATGTAGAAGTCAAACAGTCGGACATACAGCACCTTCCCCAGTAATCTAAATAGCTGTAAAAACTGGAAATGGTTTTACACCCACACAGTTCCACTGAATATTCTTAGCTCACCCTGTATCCTCAATAGAACTAGGTTTGAGGCCAACATTTGGAAGCAGTGTGGTAATCCAGGAGACTTTAAAATTCCATTTCTCAAATAAACACAAGTCTCATCAGCTCTTTAATTCCTAAACTGCTTTTGAGAACTGGCTTGAAGTCTCCCAAGCCATCTGTTGGGCAGCTCCTCTGGTTCCCAATGTGCATCACTGTCTAGAGATCTCAATCTGTTTCAGAGACTGTGAGGGAAAAGCTTATACACTGTAGTCATCTGTCTTGTCTGATGTAGGAGGCCAGATGCAGGTAGGAAAATAAACATCCTTTCTGAGCCAACAGAACTAGAGATGTCTATAAGTTTAATTGCTGAAATACATATTTGCTTCAGAAGGAGATTGATGAGATCACTTTTATTGACCTCATAGAATGGATCCCAAGGTATTTTGTTGCACAGTGAAATTTTTGTGTGGTTCCCACTTTTCAACCATGACATCTTGGGGGGTGTACTTTTTAAATCAAGGATGACAGACATCCAGTATAACGATCTAATTAATTTATGACTTTTCTTTGAACAAGTAGTTTTTATTCATTGATCTCCACTGGTACCCAGAGGTGTCTGATGAAATTTAGGTAGTAGCCACTTTTTTATAATAGTTGCCATGAAAACATTTCCATTTGGATGTTCTCCCAGTCACAGAAGGGAAGTTATAGAACTTACAGAGTAAGTTATAGGAACATATGTGTCCATTTTCTAGTTTTTTCTAGTTTGCCCTGGGGAAAAAAACAAAACCTCCTTTCTGCTACTGGCCTGTTTTTTTAACTTTTATATTGTTTTTCACCTAAATGACTGCAGTGAGTTCAAGGCAGTACACCTAATCCAAAATCAAACATTATTTTGTCTACTAATACATCTACTCACATCTTTCCTGACAGAATAAGGTTAGCTTGCTCCCACTGATCCTAGTTATTTTATTTTGCTCATCCTTGTACCTGTTAGCTGCTGAATATTCTGCCTGGCATTTTGATTCCCTAACACTGAACCAGAGAAGAAAGGGGAAAGCAGGATTAAGGGAGGAGGGAACAGATTTTCAGCTGCGTCAATGTTTTCGAGGAAAGCGTCAAGTAAACCTGACTTAGGTGGTGGCAGCCTTTATACACACTGGGTTGGGGTCCCAGAACAGCTGAATTAAGGGAGAAATCTGAAGGTGTTGCCAAATAATATTGGCTTTCTTGCCCTTTCATGATCTGGCCCTTCTGTCAATACAGGAATGGGGAGTGCAGTGTTTCTGTGTCAGAGCTGCAAGGTACCCTAAATTAGATGCTAGAGGAGGGTTAAAGGGCTGATGCTGTCAGCACTCCACATGTTGCACTGGAGGAGTCACTGTCTGGAAGGGCCCAATCCCAGCACAAGGGATACCCTGAAGGGTTACACTGGCAGCCTATCATCATGTTAACTCTTGGACACAAGGAAGCTCTTTCATCATGAAGGCTTCTTCATGAAGATTGTTCCTCCAGGGATAAAATTTAAAGTAAACTCATGTAAATATAAATGGATCTTCAGGCTGCTGAAGATGACACAAGAATGAAAAATCATTGTCAGTCTGTGCTTCGGCCCTCTTCCTGAGCTTTTCTATCTTCCTTATTCCAAGGTGCTCCTCTGGCCCATGGTCAGAGCTGGCCAGAAGAGCAGCCAGGGTGTCAACACTGGTGGACTCCCCTGCATAGGTACAGTCTTAATATGTAATGTTAAATACATGCTGGTGGGCACAAACCTTTATCTGAGAGTGTTTATTTAATTACATGCTCTTCCTCAGTCCATGAAAGAATACAATGTGATGGATTATGTAGCCTGTAAGCACAACATGGAAGCCATGCTCTCAAAAGAGGAATACTGAAAAGCTGCACAATTCACCTTTAAAGACTCTACAAAACAAAGGGTGTGAGACCTCACCCCCATACAGTGTTTGATATGGTTACTAGTGATCGAGTGATTTTTAGCACAGTACAAATAACGAAGTGTCAACAGACAGGAATCATGGAGCATAAGAAAAACATGAACTAGAGGTCCTCAGGACTTTAGAAATACGTTACATCATGTCAATTGGTTACTTTTATCCCTACCCCATCACTAAGTGAAGCCTTCCTCTTCCTATGCATGATATCTCTTGGAGCAGCCCTCCATTTGTGAAAGACTTCACTGTGAGGTGAAAGACATTGCAGAGGAAAACCAGAAGACTCTGAACAATGCTCACTGCTTCGCTTCTTGTTTGGAAATACTTTTATGTCTCTGACATTTGCATGCTTTTCTACTCTGAACAAGAATAAAGGTAATGACAAGAAAAGATCAACATTTAAGTTGCATCTCTATGCAAGCAAGATGGTGACCAAGAAAGGTTTCCCTGAGGAATTATTGTTCATGAGCCAAAATTATGAATACAACAGAGTGTTTGATACAATATAGCCTTGGTAAAGATCACTCTTTAAATAGAAAGATCACTCTTTAAATAGAAGAAAAAGCATATATCTAATAAAAAAGCACGACTGTGACCTGTAGGATTTTAATAATGCAATGTTATTTGTTATCCTGACACCTGTATTTTAATATTTATCTAATTTAATTCAGTTAGCCGAAGCAATGAATAGGGGCCTCACACCCCCAGAAAGGAGAAGAACCCATGGATTTCTTCAAGCACCTACCCATATTGATGGGTTCTTTACTCTCTAGATTAGACAGGGCAGGATTTGTTTTTCTGTAGTGTAAGTTAGCATCTGAGATCTTCAACATGAATCAGAAGCATGAAAGCAGCTGTCTGTTAATTAACATTAGAAAAAGTCTCTGCTCCCTGTGATCTGATTTCTTACTCAGTATGACAAAACAAACCACTACTCAAGCACTGGCATGCATTCCCTATCAAAATAAATACAACATGTAGGGTGGTGGAGAAGAGGAGAAAGAAGGCAAGGAGAAAAGGTTTGTAACAAAGGCCAGTTTCTAAGCACTTAATTGTTATTCTCACTGTTGGTGTGCTTTGTCTTTGAAGCAGGTGTTTTCTGTAAACTCAGACTAAAGGGACCTGCCTCAGGTTCTGCCTACATGGATGTTCAGCTCTGTCACCTCCATAGAAAGCCTTTGTTAGTTTGTTCATCCCCTGTTGGCTCAGTTTGTCACCACACAGCTGTCAGGGAGGGAGCTGCAGGCATCTCCTAAGAGCCTTTAGGAATTCAATGCATTTTTGATCCAAAGAACACGTGTACATTATCAGAAGCAGCAATTTGTATTTTCAGGATCCAAACCATGAGTTTTTATATAAATAATACAATAACAGATACAACTCTTTAAGGAAGGCCTGTGTTCTACACCAGCAGTTTTCCTTTGCCATCTGCATGTGTACCTGTGTTTTTCCTTTTGTCCAGAACATAAACACACACTCAGATGTGCATATTCACTGATATTACCTGCATTGAAACTGAGCCATATCAAAGCCTAAAGAATGTTTTAGTAGTATGATTTTCCAGATCAGTGCATGTTAGAGCATTTTGTGGACTATTCTGAGCTCTCAGCATTGAAGCAACTCCTCCGGTGTGTTACTAATATCACATTTCCCAAGCAAAATGAGGATTTTCTAAATCATATGCCAGTATCATATTCCATTAGAAGGTATTTCATATTATATGGCTTCACAATTAAAAAGCACCCAACATAATGTGGCTACAATATGCAACTGATCACAATACAGCAAAAATCAAATATTTCTGCAAAACTGGACATTTTCATCTCCTGCTGGGAGTATGATTATGCCTTTTCAATATGCTAATCTGAGTCACACAAAGTTAATCTTGTAAACAGCTTTGAACAATTATTTTTTTTAGTCATTTAGAAATATGCTTTGCTAGTTTTGCTTAGGTTATGCAAAAATAACCAACAGACGTTCATTAAAGGTTTTATTTGAAAGGTATTTGTTAAAGGGTTTTTTAAAAACTATTTGCTAAAACTGAGACAATACTTGAAGTTTTATCTACTGCCCAAATAGAAGTTTGGGACAAAATCTTGCTTTCACCTTATGCATCCACTAACTGCTTATATCTGTATCTGCAATTTCCTATCCTAAATCTGTCCCTCTGCATCGGCATTTTCCCCTAAAAACCACATTGTTTTCATTTTCTTCTCATGTCCTCTAATGTGCTCTATTGTGTGGATGTTCTCCTGCCACTGAATGTTCTGTTCTATTATTTTTTTCTTTTCCTGACTCTCTGTGGCCAGTTCTCTCTTTACCCCCTTTCCCATTTACTATTATGGAGATACATACATATATATACACACTCCCTACACAGCATCAGAATTAGTTATGAGGTGGAAAAAGCAGGGATTCATATGAAAGGGAAGCAGAGATATGCTTTTTTTGTCTCTTTCTGTTTCTCTTCCAATTGCTATTAAAAAAAAAAATTAAATTAAAAAAAATGGTGCCAGAGAAATCCCAACAGCAGATTAGTCTATTGAAAAAGAGGTTTGCCAGTCAGCCTGAACAATCATTTGTTAGCTGTCAAGATGGAAAATTCATCTTCTGAGGATCTGAGACAAGTCTTTCAGCAATGACCCTGCACTGAAGGAAGTCTGATCCTTCTCCTCCTTTGAAATCTTCAAGCAAGATCATTAAAGTGTTTGCTGTATTTTTTAATTTCTTTTCCTCCCATCCTCTGATTCTCTGGCCTTCACACTTGTCTTTTTTTCTGACCTCTGCTTCTCTCCTTTGGTCATTATCCTCAGACCAATCTTTTTTGAAGACTCTTATATTCCTCTGTGCCTACTGAAGCAAATTCCCTTTCCCCTTATTGCCTGCTTACAGTTGCTTTCCCACTTAGCTTGGCCAGGGGGACAGTGCTGTAAATACAAACCCCAGGGGATGCCTCTATTGGAGCAAAAGGAGTCACCACCTGAGAAACAGATTTCTTAACAGCGCTGCTGGAAATGTGACTGGCCTCTGCAGCAAGTCTTATGCATGATGTGTCTCCAAGAGGCACAAACAAGGCCACAGTCTTTTGTACAACTGGCAAGGAAGTATGGGATCAGATATTTGGATTTCAAAAGGGAGCCCTTAGATATTGTATACAGAAAGCATACTGGGTAAAGCATGCAGCATGTCCAGCTCTGTCAGTGGGCAGAATTCCTGATACTGGCAGATTTTCAATGCTACATTTGAAAGTTGCTTATTGTTTTGTCTTATTTCCTCTGAGTTCCAATTGGATGTGTATTACTGCAGAGAAACTGTCTATGGAGCAAAAGCCAACCAAAAAAGCAGAAGCAGCAGTTTGTATGTAAGTCTCTCTCTCTGCCTCTCTCTTAACAGGCATTAGAAGAACAAGTGTTTTTAATTTTACCGTGGTTCTGTAGCACAGCAGGGATTACAAAACTAGTTTTGAATCAAAATGCTGCTGTGGAGCAAGTTTCTGTTTCTGGAATCCAAGCTGACTTTTCTTGATGTGACTAGAAAGAGGGACAGGTCTCTAATTAACCACATAGTGCACAGCTTGGGACAGCACTCTGTCAGCTGTGGGGGCAAGTGGAGTAGGACCAGCAATGCTTTGAGCACATACTTGAAGATCATGCTTCCCAGCACGAGTTTGGCACAGATTTTTCTCTTCTGCTTTAGGGAAGCAAGCTGGCCTTGCTGGCTCAGTATCCATGCTGCCCTCGTTCCCAGGCAATAAGGACAATTACTTCTTTGTAAAGGACTTCAGAGACTTACAGTGCCCCATAGGTGCTATGGCCTGATTTCCTGGTTGCATGCAGGTCCTTTTTCAATGCTTCCAGGTCCTTTCTCAATGCTTAAAGGTGCCTTTATGTAGACAATGATGTAAAGATCCTTTATCTAAGTAACAGTTGATCACTACGTATCTGGGACGCTGTCATGTCCCTGACACCTGTTACTGGAAACTATCATCAGGGATTTGGCTTTCTTCTGATGCAAGTGTCCCTCAGTTCTGTGTGTTGATGTAGTCCAATTACCAAATGTGGTCTCTTCCCACTGACATCTTTTCTGCAAGAAACAGAGCAGCATAATCTATTTTGAAAGTCAAAGCCTATTAAATAAAAAGGTCTCCAGCTCCCAATCATGGGCTAGAAAACATTCAGCTCAAAATGTCCATGTCCACTTCCCACTGTAAAAGCAGCATCATTTTTTTCCCAGTGACTAGATCTGCTGCCATGGTTACAGCTTCACACAGGGTAGGGTCACCTTCCCTTTCAAGAAAAATCAATGAAAGATTTAATTTACACTATCCCCATACCAGTCACATTTTATACCAGATTCTACTGCCTTAATGTTCCATTCTCCAAAAACAAAGAAGCAAATGGGGTGTCAACAAACAGTGGGATAGAGATGAGGGAAGCAGCTGTCAGGTTGATAAATAGATACCAGCACTGATTAATTAAGCAGCTCTGCACATTAACGAAACCTTCAAGTAACATTTCCTTTTCTACCCTTCCTAAGCCTTGCAGTTGTAAGCTTGCAGCTATTATGAAGTATAGTATTTCCAAGAGACAGAGCTGTTATGATAATAACAGTGGAATTTTTTATGCTAAGGCATATATAAAAACCTGTCACTGAAATTGGCCTCTCATGTCCTTGGACAGCTCTGTGCCTCCCACCACACCTAATTTCAGAGGACAAATGTGCAAGCCCAAAACCTCTCTGCCTTCTTCACTGGAACATGCTTTCCTAACACACCAAGACTGCCCACAAAAGTACCATGAACCCAATTTTTATAGAGTTTTTTTGTTTCAGAGGAAAGAAGAGAACAAAGCGTGGCAGAGTAGCCACATGCTGCAAATGCTATTAAACTGAGAACAGCATTAGGAACTTCTAATGTCCTCAAGAATATACTATTTTTCTTTCACCTATGAATTAATTAATAAAGTAGGATGCTTTTACTACAGCTCTCAGGTGGGTTTAAAGTTATCTTGGTTTAGCTGCCACGTGTGCTTGACAGAAACTAGTTGAGGGATACTACTTCACCACACATTTACAATATTAAAAAGTGGGGGAAAAAACCCATTTTTTTAATACTGTAACCCCAAGCCAGGAGCTCTCTCCTCACAAAATACTTTCACAGTGAGGACTGAAGAAACAGATTAAATTTTTAGCTGTTTTGTCACTGGAACTGATGTTTGCATTTCCTGAACTAAAGGCAGGCATCTTCATTAGTCTTCTGTAGCTGAAGACGACCCTATAGGGCACAATGCAGACTACCTGTAGGTTGACACTGATATGAAAAGGAATGTAAAATCAGATTCTTTGATTGATCTTCCAGAGGGTACTTTTTAAACACAGGCTTTAGCACTAGTGTGTATGTAAGGAATGACATCAGGTATGAACCTGTCCCAATTTTTACCTCTGTGAAATCTGTAATCCGCTTGGAAGAATATCTTCTCATATCTAACAAGCTGAACTCCCAGCATGAGTCCAGAACAGAAATCTGGGTTTAAAGACAACTGTTTCATCATGGCTTTTGTGGGTAGCAAGAGGCAATCAAGACTGGAAAAAGTTATTTAAGTTTCTTAGCTGAAGACACTCCTCACTTATTACATTCCTTAACAGCTTGAACTTTCCATGGTTGCTTTGTCTCTGCTCAAGGTAACTATGGTTTGAGAGTAAAGTCTCTTCTGACATTTTGCAATTTGGGAGAGAAATCCAGGACAGTATGCACTTCTGCTAGTGTCAAAGAGGAAGCACTGACATGGATATAAACGCAGATAGGAATGGAGGCACAGGAATGAGCTGGGAGCATTGCACCCAAAAGCCAAAAATAACCATGCATTTTTATCTCATGTGTTACAGATAGCATATGCCAGGAAAGTGTTGTCATTGCTAGCCACAGGTCACATACTGCCAAAGGATGTGATGGTGAAAGAAAAGCAAAGGCCCATCTGCAGAGCAGAAGCTAAGACAGAGCACTCAGAGCTTTCTTTGTGGGTAAATTAAACACTATGCATGCTTAGAGACCCAGACAGATGGACATCTGTTGACACTTGTAGTTTCTATTCTGTTTCCTGTGTCACCATAGTGAGGCACCAATCTATCATTTCCAAGTGAGATTGTTGCCTCAGAGTTAAGCCTGGGGTTGCCCTGTGGCCAGCTCTGCTCATCTCAAGAGAGTACAGGAAAGGGCAGCCCTACTTCTCCATAATGTTATTGCAAATTATACCAGCATGGGTCTGAGTTTGCTGTTACAAGTGACTTTGAGTTTAATCTTTGTTAATTTGTTCTCTTGAAAGGGTCCCCAGCAGGCCACAGTATTTCATATAATCTTTTCTTATTTGGTTTTATTGTTACTGTGTTTAAAGCCTCAAAAAACATGCATTTCTTTGTCTGTGGTGTGGTTTTTCTGTCCTTGACTTCCAGTGATCCTTTGTGATATCCAAGCACTCTTAGGCATTAAGATGAGCTAATATGAAAATCATACTAATTGCTTCTCAGTGCTCACACAAACCAAAGAGAAGTGAAACAGAGATTCAGTGGCTTGATGTCATAAGGCCTGATTTATCTCCCAATTACCACTAACAGAAAATTGCAGTTGCTAGGAATGAAAAGCCTGTGGACCTTGACAGCATGTGCACAATGCTGTTTATAGACAGCAGCCTCATAATCGCTGACCTTGAGGAACTCTGCTGGGTCTGTAGCTTTGCTTCTCTCCTAACGCTCCCTGTAAACAACAGCGGCTGACAAAACCAATGCAAAAGTGAGGGAGGAGGAGAAGTATAACTTCATTTAAAAAACAAATCCAAAGAGGTCAAAGCAATTTAATCTGCTAAATAATTGTGTAGGCACGGCCTACACCCATCTCCCACTGACTTCAGCCTCTTCTGTGGTGAGCAAGCACTGTTGATATCAACCAAATGAGATGTATTCTCCTCTGAGTCAGCAAACTCAGCTGTAGCAACTAATCACCATTCAGCTCATGTTAAATAGAGTTTCTTTTTTAATTTTGCTAGAGATTTCAGGGTTTTCTGAGTGACATCTCTGGCAAATTAGCAGCTAAAACACAGCTTCTGTATATTATCAGCAAAGGATCTACACTATCAGCAGCTAGCCCATTTTCAGAAAGAAAGCCTGAGGCAGGAAAAGACAGCTATTTCTGTGGGGTTTAGAGTCCTGCCAGATTCTGCTTGCCTTGCTTTCACCTGCTGCCCAGCTCTCTGCTGCAGACCTGCCTCCCTAATTCCTAGGTAGCACCTTTATTGCCACATGCCACCTGCCCTGCCATAGCGATGGCTCTGATGCCTTGTAATTCACTGCTCACCTGTGGCCTTGCCCAGGCCAAAACCCTTTTTACAGCTACAGACAGATTTTGCTCTCTTATTTGATTTTCTCTCGCTGTTGCTTCATCCAAGTACTTGCAACACATTGTTTTATGCTGCATTTATTTTCCCATTTAACATTTCTGCTTTTCAAGCCTGCATGAGCTGAAGCAGTGCTACTAGCATTGCTAACCAGACAATTCCATGATGGATTTATGTCCATGAACATGAAATGGTATTTTATTACCCAAAGTCAGTCTGAACAGTCTCTATGGGGATCTGTCTCTTCCACTTGGAGCTATGACTGCAGGTGCCAAAATTTCCTTCAGCTAGATTTCTTGCATAATGAATGAGTGTGCCAATGCTGTTCCTTTCCATAGGAGATGTCATGGTTTGTAATGTCAGCTGTCAAATACTTGGGTCAACATTAACCACAATAGGCACAATGCAAAAACAAACCAAAAAGTTCATCCCCAAAGCACTTACATTTGTTCTCTTACTAATGATTTCTCAAATCTTGCTGCTGTTAGGGGTGTAGTGTAAGCCAAGTGTGAGAGTGTTTGTAGGGAAATCTGACAGATGATGAAGTCTGACTAAGACAACAAGCTGGGAAGGCACAACCCCTGTGCTCTGTTTTCATGGAATTAAGGAAATGTCTGTCTCCAAGACAGACAAAGACAGTTTTTTATATGTTCAGCATTTTAAAGGTTTGAATTTCTGATAATGGTTTGTTTTGTGCTGCACAGTGGAAAAAAGATAGCCACTATGTCTACCACTGTCCCCTGAAACTAAATCGTAAGCTGATATAAAGAAATGTTCAACTTTCCTATTGCACTGTATTTAAAAGGAATTCATTTGTTAAGTCAGTAGTTGATCAAGCCATGGAAAAATGTCTGTTAAATCATTATGTCTTGTGATCTTCATGTTTGCTAGGATAGTAGGAGTAAAAACATATTAGCATATTTAATCCATTTTGCAGTCATAACATTTTTGCTTATTCTAGTAACAGCAGAGGAATTCTAGAAAGGCAATGATCTGAGAAATTTATAGTTAGCATTTTGTGACCTTTATTTCAACAGCTTTTTAAATGAAGATTAAAGAAATAATTAGACGCTGGAATTAAATGTAACTTTCCAATGTTCTTGAAACCTAAAATGGCTGCTAAGGAAAGCAATGTTGAAGTTTGGGATTACAAGTTATTTAATGGAAGACAATTACTTTCTCCATCAGAAAAATCACCCCCCTGTGGTGCTCTGATCAAGAACTGCTTTTTTCTTCTTTGTTAGCAGCAGTAAGTATATCTTCTTGCTTGGTAAGAGAAGTGGTTCAAATCTCTGTTGTAGTGATTGTCTTTTCATTAGTAGGAGGGTTCACAGATCACTAAACTATAGAAATATACTCCTTCTGCTGCTACTGAGTTTCCTGTGGGGCCTGTCTGCAGCTTGGTTACTTGTATGAGACATAGTACTGTCCTGCTGTACAGAAATGTGAGGGTAATTTGGGATGATCAGGCAGTACAGTGATGGAACCATATGGAGATACCCACCATTTTGGGATGCAAAGTAGATTCTGCTGGAGAAGCTTTATGCTGGGGTCCCTTTTGCCTTGTATCTCATGCAGTTAGTTTCCCCAGAATGCCAAATGCATGCAAATTACTGCAAGCTGGATTTGGCAGCATTTTGCATCTCCTTTTCACCAGTTGACAACAAACTGATAAAAACAAGTTGAAAACTGTTTAACATTCAGAACACTACCACAAGTATGAAGGAACAAACAGCACTGGACTTGAAAGATTCTCAGGAATAAAATTTTTCAATTGACAGTGCTTTACTCTTTGTGGAGAAGTCAAAATTGGGTTTTTTTTCAAATTAATTATATGTTCCTAAGCAAAGCTGTTTCAGTTAGAACATAGTTTTCAGGAGTAATATTCTCAACAGTTTCCCTCCATCTCTTGTGCAGCTTTTATAGTAGCATTAAATATCTGCTGTTGAAGCCCATAATACTTCAGCAGCTGCTCACTTTGAAATGAATAAAAATCCCTACTGACTTGGGATGGCATAAACATGTTTAAAAACTTTTTATTTATAAAAAAGACTGAAAGACCTCTGTCTGCCTCATTCTTCTCAAGTAGTGCTAGCCAAAAATATTTCAATGCAATGCTTTTCCGTTAGAGAACACTATTCCAAGGAAATTACACCATTTAGTGGAATTGCATTGATTGTGTCCAGCTCATCGGAGAAACCAGCAACGATCACGAGACACACAGAGAGCACATTCCAAACAAGAGCTTGCCTCAAATTGTGTGGGCACCTGATAGTTGTAAAAAACTGGGCCAGATCACACATCTGGGTGAAGCATTATTACATGTGACAGCCTGCATAGTAGATGATTAGCTGCCTGGGAACCAAAGTGTCCAGGTGAATTTCATAGTATTCTGCTCAAGAAAGACAGAAAGAAAGAGGAAGCCAAGAGGAGCCCTCAATAAAACTCACAAAGTGATATGACTGACTCATTTTACAAAGCCAGGTGGGAGAATATTCAAGCCCACATTCAGACACTTATAGTTGGACACATAAAATTTAAATGTTCAGGTATGAGATAAATGTATTGGTTTTCATTGAAATCAGCAGAGATCTAATTCTCCATACTTTTGCACCCATAGAAGTCCCTGTTGACACCTGAGATGCTCTAGGATATTCAACACATCCATGGGTATGATAAATTTGATATAGGACCTACAGAACACCTGCACCCTGGTGGAACAACAGCTTGAGGCCATGTGTTTTTGATGAGCATTGCCATCAATAGTTTTAGTCAGTACAGGCAATGGAATTCTCAGAATTTGGCATTTAATCAAACATATGTAGCTGCTCCAAGATAAGCTGAACAACTCGCTAGAGTCATGGTTGGTTGTTTCTTTAAGAATGAAATTATAGTGACAAAGTGAGCCAATGCTTTACGAAAATACTGTGTAGATGGTCGATACCTGAGCCTTCCTCTGAGAACTAGCTGAGACCAGAGCTTTGCTGGTTCTTCCTACCAGCCTGCTTGGGCAAAGGGTTGAGTAAAATCATTCCTTGTACCACATAGGTTTGACAGAACAACACTGTAACTTCACTCAAATCAGGGCAGGCAGTTTCTATCTATCAGATCTGTCAGTAAAATATTGCTGTTATTTTCAGGACTTCCAGACATGCAGTGGGAAGGAGCATCATTATGAAATCATCTTCAAGTACCAAAGACAAGAGGTTTTGCTTGCATGGTCATATTTTTCCAAGGCCATTTAAAGTAGTGTTGAGATGACTGATCTGCAAAGACATTCGTGGACTAGGAAGAAAATAAAGCCAAAACCTGACTGAAGTACTAGCATAGAGTTTTACAGGAATGTGAAATTGCCGTGGTTTCCATGGATGCATGGACAAGGTTTCCATGTTTATACAGTAAATTGAAGTACAGTCCAAGAAGCATGTGGAAAAAACCCTTTACACTGCCTTTATGAATTATTAATTTTAACTGGGCCAGAAAGTGACTCAGTGGAGAACGGGGAACCAGGAGAACATGTGCTTCACTGAGTAGAAAGGGAATAATAAGAACAGTTTGCTGTAGTGATATTGGTTAGTGGCCTCCCCATCCTACTGGTATTTCCTCCTCCCCCAGCATATTTCTCAGGCCTATTCATCAGTGTAAGACAATATTAGCAATCCTTGTCCCTAATTTTAAGCAAGTTATATTTGGAAAGTATCACTTTCCAAGGAAGATATTATAAGTCAGTAAGTCTCATTATGACCTGACCAAAATTTAGACACATTTGAAAACTCTGGTCTGAAAATACAAGCTGCTAAGGAAAAAAACAATCCTGTTTTAAAATTAAAGCAGGCTTCTCTCTTCTTTAGAAGGGAGAAATGCAATAAGGAGATAACTCTCTGGTATTATCTAAGCAGGGGTGTACAAGACCCAGTGAAGACCACTTCACAAATATTATAAAAACAGCTTTAGGAGGACTGTGAAAGAGCAGGATAAGCTAGAAAATATAGGAAAACTCTTTCTGGGCAACACACCCTTACAGTTTACTAGAGCAAAAAATGTTTGTGTAAAGAACAGAAGCTGTCTTGGACATACACTGGCTCCAAGAAAAACACTTGTGTCGTAACACAGAAAGTCTTGCAGATCACAGATACATTTTGGTCATAGGTGCTAAATGGCTCCAAAAAAAAAGGGAAAGTGTCACAAACATTAGGAAATGGACTGACATGGTGAAAATTACTTGTTATGTTCTTCAGACTTGTATTGTTCTGAAATGGGTGGAGTTCCTATTTTGGTGGCATATTTACTCAGGAAGAAAGCAAAATAACTGCTTTAACTGAACACTGAAATCTGACAGTATGATGCAGAACATTAATTTTCAAATAGGAAAGTGCTGCAGCATAGAACATCTCTTGAACTTCTATTTGGAATTAGAAATCTCTTAGCTCTGTGTCTTCCACTTCAGTCCACATATAATACAAATGGAACATCTTTAGCTTCCCAAGAGGAACGGTCTGACATAATTGTAATTCAGCATGTGTCTACTGCCAACATTTGGGGCAATGCCAGACATAGTCACCTCAACAGAATGGCAAAAAACAACCAGGAACGCAGTTTTCTGATTTGGGGGAAGTTTAGCAATGGTGGGGTACATATAATTACATATATTATAGTATAATTACAGTTGGAAACAGCAACAAATTAAATTCTGATCAGTAAAGACCATCCCTTTTGTGTACATGTTACATCAGACTGTCCCTGATAGTAAGTCTTCTTTCCCATGAAAATAACTGTTCTCTTTTCCTCAGCAGAATTCTGCTCCCATCTGCACAGAGCAGTCTAAACCCAGATATGACGCTTGGACAGTTTGTACCTTTGTGAGATCTGTTGCATTTTATACAAATTAAACATTGTCCTTGCTACTCTGGAACTGGATGAACCTCTTTTCCTATCTTGTTTCCTTTGTAGAGAAAGCACTAAGCATGTAATTGTCACCTCTAGGAAGGATAAATGGTTTAAGCGATGAGTTTCTGCAAAATGTAGCAAAGCCTGAAGAAAATTAAATCTGTACTCATTCATCCAAGCTCACTATAAAACAAACAAACAAAACTAATGACCTAACAAGAACACACACAAAGTCAAATTCCTGCAATAAAAAGACATGGTCTTGTTTGGCTTGATAGCCCAATGGCTCCCTCTGCAGGGTGACACGTCTCATCTGGATAGAAAATGGTCTCGCTGTGTAACTGATGTATATCTCAAGTGGTTTCCAATGGAAGCTGACATATTTTCAGGATCAGCGAATCCCCTGTGTTCACATACAAACTGTGTGTTATGTGCAGAATAAATGTATATAACATTTAAAGTATGTACTATCTCACTTGAACATCATTCTCTCAAAAATTTTTTGTAGGTACCATATCAGTTCCCTTTCCCACAGCTAAATCCATGACTGCCTCACAAACCTCCTTGCAATAAAGCAGAGGTCTCAAATACATTATGCTTCCCTCTTTACTTAGCAGAATCCACACATCTGAGCCTTTCTGTTAGAAAAGAACACAGCTTTGATGAAAGAATATTAAAACTAGTTAAAAAAGAATACCCAGAAAAAAATAAGAATATGGAAGAAAAACAACAATGCTTTGTTAGTCTGAAAATTCTATTTCTAATAACAATAAATGTCTGGATAAAGAAAGGAAGGCATGGTTATCAAACTTTCTGATATTTGACTTCTTCAACATTTCTGTTTCTGTTCATTACCTTCCAGAGAAAGACATGATCATTTATGTGCCTCTTTGTAGTGTGTCAAGGACTGGTTGTTAGGAGTTCAAAAGCTCGGGCTTGGGACGTACTGTTCCTGGAAAACATTCTGTCCACTTGAGGCAGCAACATGTCCTTTTCTAATCACTGATTTCTCATTCACCTTGGAAATTGGCAGCGTATGGTCTCCCAATCTCCTTTAAAAGCTGAGTGTCTTACAACACCCTGATCTGGGTGTACAAAATGTAGTTAGAGAAAACTCAAAATAAAGATGATTATTATTCTATTATTGACCTTATTGCAGCAGTAGGTACCAATAAGCCATTTCAAAAGAGTTGCTGAAGCAAATGCTCCCCACTGTCAGTACACTTCAAAGTAATTCTCTGCAAACCAGACATGCAATTAACTTTAATAGAAATAAGTCCAGGGCAGGAGACAGACTGCCATATCCTAAGCTTTTACTTAAAATTTTAAATACATGTAAAATTCATGAGTTGGACTATTTTGTGTAGACATAAATAGATATCTTACTTGAACTATTTATTCAGTAAGCATTTCTAGATGCTTTTATATACTCTTAAACATGCTAAGTGTTTACTAGTTATATGGCTGCCATCATCTCCTCACACTAGAAGAAAAAGCAGGCATTGTTCTAGTGGTTTTGAAAAGAAAAATAATGTCTTCCCACACATTTCCCCCCCTCTCCTGTCCTACTAGCCCCTCATTCCCCTCATTTAGGAGCTTTCAGGCAACTGAGAAAGTGAAAATCATACATAGTTCTGTGGATTGTAAAGTTGCACTGATTTCCGATGGGTTCAAATAAACACTTATTTTACATCTCTGTAAAGCCAGATGTCATGATTAACAGGAGCCATAATGTGACATTGAGGTGTACACTGGTACTATGTGATGTAGGTGCTGTATTAACACCCAAAAGTTCTACCCAAAAGATCTTTTAAGCTCAGTGCTGAAAAGGTCACAAAGTGGACAAAAATCCTCTTGTATATTTTACATCTAGGAGGATAATTAGAATTCATGTTCAAGAGCTCCCAAGTATAAACTCTCCTTAGACCCAACCAGCAGACATATTACTGAAAGAGTGCCAAAAAATGCATATTTGGCATAAGGAAAGAAAATCCTGCTCAGTTGTGTAAGGGCCTCTTACTGAAGGTTTCAGCATGCCTTAGGAAAGAGTAATTGCAGATGGAATCTGCACTGACACTGTTCTAGATATCATGGCCCATCCCATGTTCTCAATACTCAGCTCACACCAACACAGCAAACAAAATGAAAGGCACAGTGCATTGAGGGCATATTGTTGTAAGTCAATTAAATAAACAATGAAGACAATGTATGTGAAGATGGAGTGTTTTCTCATTACTCTCTCAGATCACAGAATCACCAGGTTGGAAGAGACCTTCAAGATCCTCAGGTCCAACCCATGCTCTAACACCCCAAAATAAACCATGGCACTGAGTGCCACATCCAGTCTTTTTTTAAACACATCCAGGGATGGTGACTCCACCACCTCTTCAGGCAGACCATTCCAGTACTTTATCACCCTTTCCATGAAAAACTTTTTCCTAATATTCAACCTATATTTCCCTTGGCACAGCTTGAGACTGCACCAATATTGTCCTCTTGTTCTGTCAGTTGCTGTCTGGAGAAAGAGACCAACCCCCACCCGGCTACAGCCACCTTGCAGGCATTTGTAGAGAGTGATAAGGTCACCTCTGAGTCTCCTTTTCTCCAGGCTAAACACCCCCAGCTCCCTCAGCCGTTCCTCACAGGGTTTGTGTTCCAAGCCCCTCACCAGCCTCGCTGCCTCCTCTGGACGCGCTCAAGTGTCTCCAGGTCCTTCCTGAACTGAGGGGCCAGAGCTGGACACAGCACTCGAAGTGTGGCCTCACCAGTGCCCAGTACAGGGGAAGAATGACCTCCCTGCTCCTGCTGGCCACACCATTCCTGATCCAGGCCAGGATGCCCTTGGCCTTCTTGGCCACCAGGGCACACTGCTGGCTCCTGTTCAGCTGCTGTCACCAGTGCCCCCAGGTCCCCTTTCCTCCTGGGCACTGTCCAGCTACACCGTGCCCAGCCTGTAACGTTGCAGGGGGTTTTTCGGCCAAAATTCAGGACTCAGCACTTGGACTTATTAGACTTCACCCTATTGGACTCTGCCCATCCATCCAATCATTCCAGATCTCTCTGCAGAGCCCTCCTACCTTCCAACAGACCAACACATGCTCCCAGCTCAGCGTCATCTGCAAATTTACTAATGAAAGACTCAATACCCTCATCCATATCGTCCATCACAAAAACAAATTCCTGTTTTAATTACACCTGGAAGCTCACTAATATAACAGAATTTCAGTTAATACAGAAAAATAAGAGGGTGGCAGAAAGCCTATTAAATAAGGTTTGATAATTCTATGCTATATCCTGGCCTCAGTCTCAATCATATATCTATGAAAATAGAGTGGTGAAAACCAGCACAGCTAATCGATACACATACACTTTATTCCCCCACAGAGCAGACTTCAGGCTCTTTTGAGAAGTAACAGATGGAATTTTATCTTCCCTTGGAGAAAGTTTCAGCAAGGCTAAAAATTGATTTAGAAGCACTTTAATATGCTGCTCCAGCACCATGCCTACACAATCTATATAACCAACCTATCTGGCTGGATTCTCCAGAATGCGCAAAGACATAAGGTTCTCAAATTATCACTATGACAGGCCAGATTTCCTATTAGTTACAGATATCTATTGCCTATAATTGTTCAAAGACAGAAGTATATGCAATATAAACAAAATACAATAGACATGAAACAGTGAATCTTCCTGTATGCAGAAGAAACGTCTAAGGAAAACAAGTTTTTTAGGAGGCCAGGCTCATTCAGTCAGCAGGCACCGGAGTGAGCAAGCCACAAGAGGGAGCGCAAACACAGTTGGAAAATGCAAGGAAACGCGAGGAAAAAGGTCCAGGGCCAGGCAAGCCATGCCGAGTCTGTTGCTAATAATGTGCTTTCTCAATTGTACTAAAAATCTATTTAATTTCCTCTTCAGATTTAATGTGCTACAAGTTTTTCTTCAATACTGATCTGGTCAGGGCAGAGCAAGAAGAGCATTCTTTATGTTTGAGCTGGATAAATGGAAAGCAGAGCCAGGTCAGAGCAGCAGGCAAAGCAGCCTTGGGCACCAGGCAAGTGGAACTCAGAGGCTGCAGGGCTCGCCTGCGGCAGAAGAAAATGGATCAGCTGGGCGCTTCTCCCTCCTGCTTTTTATCCTGCTTTTGCTGCCACCAAGGGAGGGATGGGGACATGCCCAAGCACCAACCTAACCCCAAAGGGGCACCTACTGCCAACCCTAAGTAGCAGCAGGAACAGGCATTCCTATCCTCTGGGACAGTTCCAGCCTCACCCCTCTCCTTTCATGAGAAACGACAATACTCAACTGTGGTGACATAGACTGACAAAAGAAATACCTGACTGCAGATATTTTCCAACTGAGATGTTTGCATGTGCATCAAATACGAGTTTGTGAAATTGTCCACCATCATAGCCAGATTTTTCTAATCTCTTACCTCTGGATATTAGACAGTCCAATTTTGTTCTTGAGCTGAAGGTTGTTTATATAAGCCCAGGATAAATGTATTCTCAAAAGCTTCTCTTTCTGGGTGGTTTAGCACAGTATAGTGGTTGCATATCCATTTCACTTAGCTGATGCAGTATTCTAGCAGGAAACAGCAGCAGGAGACCAAAGTTATGCAGGGCATGAGCAAAAAGGGTATGCTTGTGAATACTGATCTCCTGACTGCTGTAATCGCTGTAATTAAAAAAAAAAAAAAAAAGTCTTAATAGTATAAGGCCCAACTCTTCGGCATGAAGTTAGATACATTCAAGCACAAATCTAGTTTCTTCTGGAAACTGAAAAAGGAGGAAGATCACATGGCTGTGGAGCAGATCTGTTGCCATCCTGCAGTTTCTTGCCTCCATGGGATCCAGCACAGCAGCAGAAGCCCCAGCACTGGTAAGTCCATGGGCACCACTTCAGGATTCATGACTGCCTCAAAACACAGGGTGAGAGGGGATCCCTCCCCCAGCATGGCAATGCTGAAATGCCTCCCAACAGTCTTGACACAGCAGGTGCTGAGAGGCAACAAGTAAACGGAGGCTTCTGCATTTGCAGATTAAAAATACTATTTTAGCTAAATCATTATATGTATTTTTCTATTAATGCACAAAATCAATGAAACATCCTTAGGATAAATTAATTGGCTCTGAGGTTATCATGGTACTCACCACACCTGTAATTTCCCTTTGCATGACAGGATCATGAACACTCTACCAACTAGTTTCTTAAAAATCTTCATTAATTATATACCCTGTTTATTCCTTCTTATCCTTCTGTCGTTCCCACTTTCTCCTTCTCCGATTTCTTAGTTTGCACTTCTGTTACTTAATGAACAACTAATTGTTCAAATGCTAATTCTAACCATTGTCCATTGCCTGTAATGGAAGAGAAAGGTCCAGCATCGGTCTTTCTGTCTACACTGTAATAAATTTTTTTCTAAATAAATAAATTGTGACAACACCAGAATAGACCAAAGATGGACTTTCAGTCTTTAAAAACTCTGAATAACCTGATGCTACTCAAAGACTGACAGTTAAAATCCTTAAATTCTGTTGCAGGGTATGTGAATTTTGAAACAGTGCTGCAGTAAGTACAGAAAATAGTTATATTTAAAAGATGAGCAAATAGGACTGCAGCACACTAACTTCACAGAGCCATACTCACAAAGCCAATGACAACCTACAAGGAAAAGTTACTGCCAACAGTTCAAAAAACTTAGTTTTAGGTTGATAATTCAGCCTACAGCTCCAGGGGCACTGACACTCAAAAAGGCATTGCAAGGGCATCACAGCTGGGTGCCCATATTGCTAGCTCCACACTTTTTAATCTCTTAATGAAAATTCATTTCATGAAAGGAAATGAAATCTCACCATTTCAATGAGTACCATTTCACAAAGTTTCAGTCATTCCACTCCATTCTGTGCTTTTCACTTCATTTCAGAATTTTGGGGTTTTTCACACTAACCTCTTAGCAAGCTTGGGGCTATAGCTGAGGTGTCCATCTGCATTTATGGCCCTAATCTGCAAGGTGTGAAGGCAGCAATGTTGTTTTCCTACCATAATCCTCTTGGCATGCATTTTCCAGCCCCAGTGTCCCTGGAGCTCTAGGCTCATTTCCTCTCTTGACCCCAACCCCAGGCTTAATGGCATTTTTTCGCTGGGGCTGAGTTTCTGATCACCATGGAGGTCCAGATTAGAAATATGTAGGAGCAGCAAAACTAGTGCCCTGCCAGGATTGCCTTGGCCTTCCTTTTCCAGCCCCAGTTTTCCTGGAGCTGTACGCTCTTACAGCTCTCTGAACCCTAACCCAAACCCTAATAGTAACTTGTCACTGCTGCTGTGATCCCCATCACTATGGCTGGCCCAGATTCCAAAATGTAAAGTGAGCAATCTCTTATGAAATTATGAAATTTCTTCATTTCATAAAAGGAAATTAAATTTTGCAGTTTCAGTGTCTCTTCACAAAGTTTTGGTTCATTTCACTGTACTTCATTCCATTCCATTTCAAAAATTTAACTTCTCCAAAGGATTTTCTTTTTTTTCAATTTCATTTCACTTCCTTATATTTCCTTTCTTTGTCTTTTCACGCCACTTAATTTGTTGATTTCTTGGTTTATTTCCTTTTATGAAAGGAAATGAAATCTCACTATTTCAATGAAAATAGTTTCATGAAGTTTCAGCTCATTTCACTGCACTTCAAACCAAGTACCTAAGATAAGAAATTTACCACAAATTCTAGTGTTTAGTTTTCATATATTGTTACATGATTGTCAGTGTGGTAAATATGTTGTACATCAACTAATAAAGAATCCCACACTTTTATTGTTAATTACTCAAATTTTACCTTCATAAATCTGAACAGTGGGTAGTTTCTCTTTACAAACCCTCTACTTGGATCTTTAGAAAGGTCAGCTGAAACACTGAAATGCTATTCTTTTCTCAGGTTCTAGTGCTTCCCTTCAAGCTGTATCCAACAAGCTACAATATCAGATCATGTCCTAGTTGGTGGGAAAAAATACTTCACTGAGAATAAAATTATATAAATAAGATCCATTTAATTATTCACTGAAGGCTCAATATACAGAAAACAATAAAATACCAAAAGTTCTGAATGGCAATCATAAAATATGCTTTAAGAAAATTCAGTGTAATGACATCCATCAACAATTTTAGCAAAGATTTCCATACTGTGACCAAAAGTGAACTACTTGGAGAGCTTCAGATGCCGAATACCTTCAGTATTTCACAGCTTAAGAATGTGGTTTCCTTTGGCAGCCCACAGACACTGCCACTGAAACCCACCTCTAGCCTCAACAGTCTAGTGGCTGAAATCCATCTCATTCTCATGTCAACTCATCCTTGCAATGGCTTTACTTGGATGACATTTACTTTTGTCTCATTGTATTTACTGCTGTCGTCTATTTGCTCAGTGTCATCACTGGTGATAATAAAAATGACAGAGGAAGAGCTGAAAGTCACTTTCTTCTTTGGCCTGTCCCCTGTTTTCTGAGACATAACTATTGGTCGTATTGGTTTGTCACTCCCTGCTGCTGGTGTCTCTTTCATTGTCCTTTGGAATCTCATCAGGCGAAAGCACAGGAGTTGCAAAAGGCAGCGTCGAAACTGCAGGAGAGAATAAACAGAATGATGTTCAGCTTCCTAAGCATTCATTATCACCTACAAGCAGGTGAAGGGCACAGTACAGTAAGTGACTCAAAATAAGAGACTTCTGCATATCTTCTGAGTTAGTGTCAGTAAAAAAACACGGTGCCTTTGTAGTGGGCACTTTTTGTCTCCACATCTGAATAGGATCACCAAGCCAACAGAGGGCACTGAAATGCAACTGAATAATTTACCACCTACAAGATCTGCAAAAGACAACAGGACTAGGTTCCAAAGTGTGCTATAAATTTTGTTTCCATATTCAAAAATAACACATTACGTCCAGCAGGGAAAGAATATTCTCACAAACACTTCACAGGAGGATACAGCGGGAAGGAACACGGCAAGGAAGGGGATACAAAGGGATGTTTTCTTCCTTTTAAGTAACTCCAGGGTCTGGAATTTTAACAAAAGCATTTAATGTCACAGATGTAAAATTAAATTTCAATGGTTAGTAACAAAGAATTCAATTGTTCCCATTGACTACGGACAGAACAGAAGCACCTACGTGTGACATAGGAAGTCTGTTCTACTGTGTGACTAAATAATGTGAGGTATTCAGTGAAAGTTCACACCAGCACATAGAATGGAAATTTGAGCAGTAGCACTGTATTAATTCTATAATTATGGTCTCCCCTTCAACAAAACAAAGATCCCAGTATGCAGTTCAAAGGATGCATTCATTCAGTAGTTCTGTGTGTGCATTTAAAGCTCAAATATGATCCTTTGGGGAAGAAATCTGGTTCTACAAGAAATAAGAGGGATTCCTTCTGAGGGTGAAACAATCTAAAAAAATTAACTAAAAATACTATCATTTTGGTCCTAATCTAGAATTTTAGAGGCAAGAGAAAAATACTTCACAATGCATCTCCAATAAGCGTGTTCAAATGTTTGATACTTATCCTGGCTGTGTCTTTACTGACATTATACCTGGTACAAGTTTTATTTGCTGTTGGGTATCAGAACCCACAAAATATTTTTCAGCTAAGATACTCAGCCTGACAACTAGGTACAGAGTCAGTGCCCGTGTATTTAAAAAGTCACTCCATTGAAAAAGCCTTTTTGAATGTGACTGTTGTTAGCTTCCCATATCCAGGCTAACGCTGATATTGTGCAGCCGTGTAGCTGTGGACCAGCCTGCTGCAAAATCAGCTGTGGGGGAAGAGCTGCAAGATGCCACATTGAAGACCTCCTGCTTTTACTCAGGAAAACATTTAAACTCCCCCTTGCTCTTGGTCCTCACCTGAGCTGCACTCAGCCTTTGCTTGGCTGCCCCTGTGGCTGATCAGACCCACAGACTTGGCTGCCTGTCCCTACAGGCTGCTGGCTGGCCCAGGCTGCTGCCCAGCAACTGCAAGCCAGCGTAGGAAATCACAGAAAATTCCATCTCTATAATGGGTTTAAAGGTTGGGAAAACCCAGCAAAACCCCTCCAGCAATCATTCATGGTTTTTACCCTTTGTCAAGGAAATCTATTAAACACCAGATATCTTTATACATCTTGGTTTCAGGCGTTTACAATGTGCATGTTATACTTCCAGTTTCAGTCCTTGTGTTGCTATAACATAGAAGTCAGAGGCAAGTTTTTTTATTCCTAAAAAAGAGACACTGATTATTCTAAACTTCCTCAGATGGAGTTCTACTGTAAGGTAAGGGAGTGATTCAGATGACGTCTTCAAGCAGCAACCCATTTCATGGATAAACTGTCAAAATGAGATATTTAAACTCTGACACTCTTTCCCATTCCTTTCATGTAAGTTAAATGTTTGAATTCACATATAAGCAAATTAAATTTCTAATCTGGTAGTATTTAGGCACCATCAGGGATTTTATTTCTTCTAGATTGTTACCATTTATCCTAGCTGTTGAAATTTTTAAAAAAATTTTCAGGTTAAAGTATATCAGATCTATATTCCACAACTGTAATACTGGCTACTAATAATTCAAACAAGAAAAGCTTTAATGTACCTACCTTTCTACTCATGAAGATATAGATAACTGGATTATAAGCAGTGCTTGACTTGGCAAAGAAAGATGGGATGATAGCTACTGTTGGAGTTACAAGGTTGCTATAGCCATATGTTATCAAGAGGGAGACCACTGCATAGGGCATCCAACAAATAAGGAACGTGGAGATCATCAAGAAACACATTTTAGCCACCTTCTTTTCATATCTTAGAAGTTTGACCACTTGAACTGTCTGGAAATCTTCTACACAGCGAAGCTGTAGAGAAAAAAAATAGTAAAATAAAATAGCTTTATATTTTACTAGAACCTGAATAGTTCTAGATTTACTTATAAATAACTGACTTGCTCTTTAAGTTTAAGGCACAGACACCATACACCTTATCTTTTAAACCATAATTCTTCTGGAAGTTTACATCATGTTTCTCAGACTTTTATTCTCTACATTAAAATACAAGCTGAGAAAAAATAAAATAGCCAATCTACTAGAAAACAACAAATCCAGAGATTTTACAAAGCAGTTGTAAGTGCTTTAGAAAAATAACTAGCCCTCAGCTAGCGCATAAGCAAGTTCAGTTTGCATTAGTGGTCCTTTGTTTGGCTAGTTCGACAGTCCTGTAGATTTGTGAAAAAAAATCTTTAGAGAAGACAATTCATAAATAGATGTCTCTGTACCACTTTGTCACATAGTTTGTTGCCCTAAAATTATGAACTCTCTAAAGCAGAATACTAGGCAGCAGGTTTCCATGTTACCTAAGTCATAAAATAAGGAAATGATAGGACATGGACATGAACATACTTCACCAATTACCCATTGTGCCAATAGTGTTTACCATAACCTTGAATGGGTCCAGACTAATTACCCACAGAATATGAATCATTAACACTTTCTCATACTAAGGATTTGGATTGAATTTTCAGGTGAGGTTCTGATGTGGATTAGTAAGCATAAGCAGTTCCCTACTTCCCCCCAGTAAAACCACACAACAAACAGACCTCAGTAGCTCTGGGCTGGTTCTCTCCCAATCCTACAACCTATCTAGTGGTACCTGACATGGATGAACATCAAATATTCAAAAGTTAAAAAAGTGCAAATTTGGCTTGGATCCAACCGTAATATACAGCTTCAATATTTTTCACTGGTAATATTACATTAAGGGAAGTCTTATTTGAACTAACTTACCATTCTTACTGCATGCAGAATATGGCCATAGCAATAGGCCATGATCCCAACAGGTGCTACTAGACAGCCAAGGAAAAAAAGGAGCACAAAGGAGGTGTCGTTGGGGTCTTTTGACTTCCAGTCCACTGAGCAACCTAATCCATGAATTTCCAGTGTGTATCTGTTCCAGCCCAAAAGAGGTGCTCCGGTCCAGGCCAGTGAGTACAGCCAGATGTACGTGATGGCTCGCCAAGACCAAGAGAAGTCAATCACTTTGGCATGGACCACCCGAATGTAGCGTTCGTAGGCAAGCGCAGTGAGAGTCATAATTGAAACAATTCCTGTAAAAGAAAATAAAGAAAATCAATTAAATTATTCACAAATACTGTAGACTGGACTGAACTCTTCTTGGTAAATGTTTCCTTTGCTAGCAGATTAACTCAAAACGACCTGGCTCATATTATCAATCTAATACCAATGAGATTTTTTTGTGCATTACTCACTAACTGCTAAGCCAAACAGAATCACCAACTTCAAACTACTCAGAGTAGGACGCTGACATCTGATCCATGATGTACAATGCCTAAGAAGTGGGACAAGGTAAAAAGAGACCAAGCCAATACTTCTTCCTAAACATTACTTCATTAAGTGAGGTATCATGGTCCAAGGTTTGGAGTTTTTTCTACTGGAAATTGTTATTATTATACATACATTCCTTTGGGGTTTGTGGTTTCCTTTGGCTGTTGTTGTTTAGGGTTTTAAAAAGAAAAAGCTATCATATAAAACTAAGATAATGAACAATAAAAAAAAATCTCTTAGAAACTTACTGAACTGAGAGTTGATACTGAAATTAAAGAAAGCCTTCAGCAACTGAAAGCAGAGATGTGCACCTTTAATGTGAACAAAATGACTAGAATAATTCCAATTTATTTCAAGATATGGAAGTCTTTGCATTCCAAGAAGAACCAGGAAGGCAGAGCATTACATTGCTGAGTATCTGAAAGATATTCCATTATTTTGAGTGTCCTTTCCGATCTTGCTGCTTTCATAAAAATATCAGTCCTTGTGTATATTTATGCACTCTATTCCTTTTCTGTCCACCTGAAACCCAGTACACAATTATTAACATATTATGACAGAAATCACACATTACCTTCAGCTCTCTGTATTACCCTATTCAGACACTTTTATAGTTTCATGAAGCCAAGGCATTTCTGTCTTGATTAGAATATAAGGAATTCTATTTCCATGGTCTGTAACATTTGATGATCAAAAACCAAATTGCCCATCAGGCAACTGCCAGACACCTGAAATGTGTAATGATTCAGTCATCAATTCAGGTTCTTAAACAACAAAGAAGTGTATTTCACAGCATTCTGTGAGATTATACAGATATCTAAATCTGTATAGGTTTTATCTAATACAAAGCACAAGTTGTTTTTCATGCATATGCACAGCACTTAGTTTCTCCAAGTATATTCACACGTGCCATGATGTGCATGTATACAGCTCTAAGAAGGTTAACTCTGCAGATTTCACTGCCAAAGAGAGAACAACGGTTTTATATTCAGCAGGAACCTGATCTCACTTTGAAAAAAGGATAAACATTCATTAAAGATAAATTAACAACAGCACAGAAGGACCAGCAACATGGATTTTAGGAAGACAATTAGGTGTAACAAAATCTAGAGCAACATGTAGCCTCTCTGTAAAGGTATTCAATGGCAAAAGCAGTTTATTATTAACCAAGTATGTCAGAGTAGGATATCCTTTAGGATTCTAAGAAAGTTACTTTATGCTGCAGTTATTAAAGGATTCCCTTTTTCTAAGAGGTGAGCATAGAAAGCTTTCTTGATTAAGAGAATAAAGTAACCTTTCACATTTAGTTTTGCGGGTTTTTTCCTTGTACAAATCATTGCTGTAGAATTTCACTTTCTTAGTTTGAAATCGGACTAGCAAATGTAGGCCAGAAAGCTTCCAAAGGTCTAAGGTTGGGTTTTCTGGTGGGTTTCTTGTTGTTGGTTTGTTTTATCTGTTTTGTTTTGAGGGGTTTGGGTGGTGTTTTTTTTTGGGGGGGTGGGGTGTTTAATGAAGTTGACTTGTAGTCCTTCACACCCTTTTTGGTGACCTAACATGCTGAAAAGACACTGAACAATGTGGATCTAAGCAAAATATTTGCAGGCATTAGAAAATGACTACAGGATTTTATAGGTACTATTCTACACTTACAGTGACTCAGTTAAGTGCTTTATTCAATCAAATGCAGTCTTCTTCCTGAACACAAGGTAAGGCAACAAGTTCCCTTCCATTTCTCCTACTCAAATACTAGGAACTACAGAAGTTTACCTGACAATTATGATAGTCATCCACAGAGATGTTTATAGAGGAAAATCACATCACTCAACTAAAGGCTCAGGTTTTTATATACCGCACTGCAGCTTTGTCTTATCAGTGAAGAGGAAAAGCAGCTCCTCAGGACGACAAGTCAGAATACCTAAATTAACCTTTTGCTCCTTACTGCCTTCCTTCATTGAATGGTATTCAATGACTAATGTCTCTGTGTGGTCTTAATACTTCCCCATCCTTTTTCTGAGTGCTGAATTCTAACCATGACACAGTAATCAAAAGCACACACGCTTGGCTGAAAGTACAGGTGTTCACAAGCAACAATTTACTGAGTCCTTAACATTCTCAAGGAAGTCATGGGATGCTCAATATCTCTAAAAATCAGTATGTGCTCGTAGGTATTTGAACAATGTTCTATCAAGCCCCTTTCAGTCTGAAGGCACTGCTCTTGAGAGACATACTTGAATTTTCCTCCCTGAACTGTAAATGGGACCTTGGACAGCCTGTTGGACAGTATGCACCAAAACGCAAATCCCTCTTCTGTTGGCAATGAAGGAGTGTCTGGTAGCACACAGACATGAGGCAGGAAATGCAGGTCACAGCATAAGATATATATGATTTATGCATGCATATGGCTCCATTTTCTATGTTTCATTCAGTTTCTGTAGTCTAGTGCAGAGGAAAGCGATGAATTTTACTTCCCTCCCTGCCCCCACTCCACTACAGGAGCTTTTCTGGACATTATTAAATTTCATCCTGAGTGAGTTGCATATTTTAATATGATGAAATGTGTGCTGATTAAAAAAACAAATCTGTTACAGAAAGCCATCATGGTTATTGTCTGGCTATTACCCCCTCCCCGCCTTAGCAAAAATTCACATTTCAAACCAATTTCTACCTTTCATCTGAAACACATTTTGTTATGCTTCTTGAGGTACTGGAGATCTACATATTTTGATTCAAGGCTAAGACCCAAGATTCTGAGGGTTGATTTATTCCACCAGCAATTCACTCTTTCTAACTCCTTCAGAAAGACTTTACTGCCCCGTGTTTACAGAGACTGCATGTCTGATATACAGACTTTCATCTCAGACAATAACCCTATCTGTAAGTGCTGATTATAAACATAAACACTCTTTATGTTTAGGAAGTGCTGCTAGTTTTAGCTCCGATTTAAGCCTGGGCAATTACCTTAGCACAGATGGGGTCATTTCCATTGAAGCTGCAGATAAATGTAGCAAAACTGAAGTGTCTTCTTGTTTAAACCACTAGTTCGCAATTTCTATGTTGCAACTCCTCTTCTCCAGCAGCCAGCCACCCAGAATCAGGGAGCAGGGACAAGCTACTTCTTGTTATTTGGATGTTTATGAAGAAAATTCTCATTTCTGCCATTTTGTATTGCTTTCCTACTGACATGCTTCCTTTAGTGTAGACTTGATTAGGTACCATATGTGATAATTATCTCTTCCCTATTCTGGGCTTTTCCAGGAGTCAGTTCTGGCTACATCATTAAAATACTTCAATCTGCATAGTGTAGGTCATCACAGAGAAGACTGCAAAACACAGCTGAGCTGTACTGTGTTATACCATACAATGTGTATATTCTGACTTTATAATCCTTAATTAGAAGAAAAATACTGCAGTGCCTTCAGAACTGGAGTGTTTGTTTCAACAAGTTTGAACAATCACAACAGCTTCTGCCTTCTCCATGCAAGATACACCTTATTTTCATATTGACCCCCTGCCACAAGCATGGCTTATAATTTGGTCAGAGGTGATAGCAAATATTCCCGAAGACTGAGCATCTCTACAGAGCAACTGCAGCATAATGTAGCAAACAAGATCCATTTCTGAGACAGACCATGGCTTCTGTCAAAGGCTATATTATTTTCCATATCAATTAATCCTTGCCCTACATTCAAGTGCTGAATGACTATTTTGCATACCTAATCACAGAAGAAAGCCACCCTTCTGCAATCCCTCCTCACTTCTTTTCACATCTGAAAAGCTAGACAGCAGCAATTTAGTAAAAGCAACTTCCTGTCCATGGCAAAAAAAGGTGTTATTGCACTCTCTTGTTTTGTATTACAAAATATATGACCAGTCTATTTGAATTCAGAAATTAGGCATTACAATAACTTTTAGGCACCAGCTATATATCACTTCTCATTTTTCAAGCAATTTTAACATCTGCATTCAAATCCAGGTAGGTGAAAAACCACTTCTCTTAGACATAACAGACTTCAAGTATATTTTGTAAGTAGCTGTCGTATAAAATTACGGTGAAATAAATCACCTCTTCCAAATTCAATATTCCAAGTGATTAACTCACTCTGAGGAAAAAAAACAAAACAAAACAAAAATCCCCACAGGCAGCTAAAGCTGAAAGCATGCTGATTGAGCCTCTAGCTATTTGTAACACAAGATCCTAAAACTATCTGCTGAGTAACAGTAGAAAATGCTTTTAGTGAGATTAAATCAGTGCATATAACATACATGGGTAATGCAAGAGAGTGGCACAGGACATCATTGTCACTGTGCAGGGAAGAGCCTTAGCAGAACAGGCTGTAACTGAAGCCAGGTCTGCGAGACACTCTCAAGCAATTAAATCCTTACTTCAGTGTTTGATGGGTGTGGTGGTGATGGTATCAGCTTGGCCTGAAATAAACAAATAAAAGAACCTCAGCTGTACACACAGTAGCTTTTCAAAGGAGAGTACAGTCTGTAAAACTCTTTCCATTTTTCCCATCCTCTGTTTCACATTACTGGAATGGGGTATACACCCAGATTTGCAATTTGATTCGGTGGCTCATCAAGATCTAGCTGCTGCATACCGGTGGTAATTTGTCCTGAAGGCACATACTACTTTTAATTAATCTGATATTAAAATCTGGCAGTGTTTTTTTTTTACCCTTACAAAAACAGCTTGCTGTTAGGAAAGACAGAGAGGTCTCTAACCACACTTCAGCAACACTAGCCTTTAATTGCAAAGTTTAATGATATAAAGCCTACCCCAGAGTACACCCTGACTTGTGCAATCTTCTGTCAAGAGATTGCCTTAGATAAAGGGTTTTGGTGCCTGTTCCTCAACACCATTCCTGTTATCAACCAGTTTTTTCACTCCCTTCTTCCTTTGCACAATTAAACTTAGAAGGTGTTAAAACACCAGTACAGGCCGTTGGTTTAGCTACTTTTAGCTGAAGTGATTTATGCTTGAGGGGTTATGTGTGTATGCTCCACGTGATAGGAGCAGCTTACCTCAAAACCCTCAAGGCCTATTTCTATGTACAGAAGGCATTAAAGCCAACACCCACTGCCTGGGTGTGAGCAGTATACAAATTTCTCTTGTACACATCAAGTCACTGTCATTCAAAAAAACCCCTTGAATATCTCTGAGAACCCAGCAGGTATACACAAAGATCATGACACCCTGACCCTGTATTTCACAATTACCCTCTTACCTGAAGAAAGAAATTATCTATGTTTGCTAACCAAGACTTTTGGGTATGTAGCTGTCAGGTGCCTTCTCTAGAAATCATAACCAAAGAGCTATGCTGTCAGTGATAGGCAGCACACCTTCCAGATATGAGTTGTATTGTTAAATCAGATAAAGAGATTACACAGATCTCTACTACTTAGCTTGGCTGACTACAGAAAGGGAAAGAGTTAGAAGCTTTTTACATAAAGATGCAGTAGGGCCAGCACAGAGCTGATGCACACCTCCATAGAAAGGTGGCCCTCATGGTATAAATACA
The DNA here is from genome assembly GCA_013397195.1 of Hylia prasina. NCBI lineage: Eukaryota > Metazoa > Chordata > Aves > Passeriformes > Sylviidae > Hylia > Hylia prasina. The sequence goes on from VYXD01006142.1 coordinate 1,208,602, forward strand.
TCACTTAATTGATGTGCAGCTATCTTATCACACCAGGATGCATCACCTGTAACAAAATAAACACCAGAACTCAGTGAAACAAAATTAAGTGGGGATTAGTGTCTAAAACAGACAACTACGTCACAAAAGCTTAGACTAAGACTTGTCAGGTAATCGTTCATGTCATTTTCCCTACACTAATATATGAGGCGCTAAGAATGGCTTTGTAGTAGAGAAAAAAAGCCTTTCTTGTAGCCTCTACTATGAAGACATGTAACTAACCTGTATCTTGACTTCAGACTCTAATGAGTAAAAGAAAATAGGGACTGTTATTTGTGTGATGAGCACAGATGTTCAGTAGCCAAAATGATCAGTTTTGCACTGTAGCAAGCAGGTGTCTGCACCTTCTAAAGGCTCAATGAAAATCGTTCAAGTTCTGAGCTGTGCAATGCAACTCCAGAGCAGATGTTAATACATGGCCTTGTTTCACAATAAAGTTATCATCATGCAGAAGTAGACTAATGTAAGGAACACAAAACCCAGCCATTTACTCCTAGACAGACAATCTGTAGTTCTGCTGCCATCTTCTCAACTTACAAGTTTCAGACTGTGAACATCTGCTTACAGGGTCTAAGTTCCAGATCTTAACACGCCTCCAACTGGCTGGCAAATGAGAAGCACTCTTACAAATAAAATGCTCAATGCTTCAATGCAAAATTATTAGAAGTGTAGAGAGTGCCCTCATATCTGCGAGGGGGGAAAGAAGTTGTCATTATTATGTAAGGAAGGCTTCTGAAAATACAGATGCTACCAGTTTATTTTAAGCATAAACACCACCTATGTATTTAATCATACTGAAATCCTTAAGAGGAACACAGAAATACCTTGATCTCAGCTTTCAAAACAGTATGAGGAAAAACCTTATAACAGCATGTGAAAATTTAAAATAAAGCTGCTTAATCATGATTTTCAACATGATTCCTGATTAAGTAATTAATGATTAAGCAATTAGGAAGAAAGCGATTTTCAAAATTTGTTGAGAATT
>VYXD01006142.1:1213227-1325194 GCA_013397195.1 Hylia prasina
GCTGCTGAAGCCGTCCCAGACGCAGCCGGCGGCGTCCCACACCCAGCGGCTCCTCAGGCAGGACATGAAGGTAAGGCTCACGCCGAAGACGGACACCAGCAGGTCGCTGAGGCTGATGTTGACGAGGAAGAGGTTGGTGGGCGTGCGGAGCCGCTTGAACTTGTAGTAGAGCACCAGCACCAGCAAGTTGTTGCACAAGCCCAGCATGCCGATAGTGGCGACCAGCAGCGCCAGCAGCTCGTAGGTGCCGGCGCTGAAGAGGGGCCGCTCGCCCGGCACGTCCTGCTCGGGCGCCGCGGGCTCCGGGCGGCTGGAGGTGCCCGTGCCGTTCCCCGCGGGCATGGCTCCCGGCCGGAGCGGGGCTAAGCCTCTCGGCCCGCTCCCAGCCCCATGGCACCCCGATGCTCCGGACAGGAGGAGGAGTCCCGGCTGCCTTCCCGCCCACGGAGGGCGCGCCCACGAGTGGCTTCGCCCTCGCCTGCCCCGGGGCGGGCCCGGGCTCGGGCATGGCGCCTTCTGAGCCGGCGGCTCTTCTGGCGCTCTCAGCGCGGCGAGCGGCCCGGTTGGGGCCGGGATGTGTCTGTTGCCTCCTCTTCCTTAAAAATTCTCTATGCGCTTTGGCTGGGCCACGGCTGTAGTCAGCAGCGCGTCTCTCACGGGGCCCGCCTTTGGCCAGACCTGCTCTGCGGCCAGCTCCGGGAACAGGTAGAACCGATATTGATTTAGGCTTCTTCCCTAGATGTCCTGCCAATGAAAACTCCTATTACGGCAATAGCGTCTTCTCAGGAGGTGCCCCGCAGTGCTCAGAGCTTGGCTTTGGGAGTTCGAACCCCACAAAGTCACCTGGCAACACCGTGGCCCGGGCAAACCTGTGCTGTGAGTGAACGCTCTTTGTCAGCCATGGGGCAAGTAGGAGAGCACAGTTTGCACCGTTTTTGCACCCATTTTATACCTTTGTCTGCAGGGTGTGTTGTACAGGAATGCCCTGGCTGCCTGTGTGCAGCTCTGGCTGCTGCTTTTCGTCACGGTGTTGCCCGGAGGCCCGGCTGTGCTGGGGTGGCTGTACTGGCTCCAAGCCCTACCCACCCCGGAGGGTTTCACAGCGAATTTTGCAAAACACCGTGCCAGACCAAGCCTCGGTTTTCCTCGCAGGAAGACCTCTAGTTTGTTTGCTTTAATATATGTTGATAAGTGATAGCCTTCTTAAAGGCCCAAAGAAAACTTTCAGTTTAGGACTATTCTTACATTAGTTAAAAAAAAAAAAAATCAGCTGTGAAAGCAACAGAATTTTAATGTTTTAATGGATACATGTCTTGTCAAAAAATAACTGTTTGTTTTTTTTTTTTTCTCTTGTACACAGTGGTATTAAATGGTCTAGACTAAGGGTGAACTGAGATTGAAAACGTGGATAGTTGAGGTAGGTTTGATGTCTTTCAAAACAAGCCTATATACAAATTATGGGCTTCTCAGCACAGTAAATTTTTTATGACAAATTACTGCTTTAATGCAAGGCAGTAGGACTAAAGTCATAGGTCAGAAAAATGAAACACTGATTAAAGTACCTATTCTTATTGATGATAACTATTAATGGTCTGTGTTGTATCATATATAATGTATGATTACATCATATATGATGTAATCAGTAATTGAAACTTTAAAAAGCTAGTTCAGTCTATTTCTTGATCATTGGTCGACAGGGCTTTTCTCATTGCAAAGGAAAGAGCAGCTCCTTTTTCAAAATCAATTATATGTTTTTTACCATAAAAGTTGTAGTTACAGAACACACGACCTTCTAAAATTTCTGGTAATAGACCCCAGTAGCTGAGCATCAGTTTTAGGGGAGACATAATTTTGTCTTTGCTCATCCACAAAAGAAACTTACCTGTACATGGCAGACCATGTGCAAAAATATTATGTCAATGCACAGTTATGGGTTTGTTTAGAACAGTCACTGCATTCTAAAAGTCTAACAACAACATGGCTGAACCAAATTAATACTGCACCTCATTGAGGTGCAGTATTAATCTTCTGCCTGTAAAGGAAAATCTTAATTGGTGTATCTTTTTATCTCTGCAAAATGAAAGGAGAGGAAAGGTAGTAAGAATGGGAAAAAATTAATGTAGCAACTAGTACATGCCAGATAGCATAGTGTCCACTGGCAGATTCCATTATATACTTCGGTTTTCCAAGAGGTATTTCACTACAGCACCTGCCAGAAATACTCCCTCTAGATGTCTTTGAATTTATAGAAGATAAGAGAACCCGTAACTTGCATTTTATAAAGATCATATCTCAGAATTCCTGGTTTGGGCTTTTTCGTAGCAAAACTAAATAGATCCATAGCTGTGCAATCTCTCCAATGCTTTATTTGCAAAGGTCCATTACTAATACTGTCAGATTGCTAATGTTATTTCAGTGGTCCTGGATACTTCATGAGCAGAGTTCCATTGGTCTTCCATGCAGTGTCACTTCTCATATAAGGCAAAACAAAAAGAAATGCTGTTTTATTGTATCATCAGATCAAAAGCAAAGCTGGAAATAGAACCCTGACCCCAATTCTAGTTCAGATTCTGTTTTACTTAACCCACTCTAGAACCAATGGAGCTATGGTTTTAATAATCTAATTAATTTTTTAGTCAATCCTTTCCTGCTGCAAAAAGGGTTTTACCTTTACTTTTACCACTGCAAAAAGGGATAAACCAGAACCCATTTCTAAAAGTGTGTGTGTGTGACTTACTGGAAGTGCATCAAAGTACTAAATGTATGTAGCTGAGCTCATGGGATTAAAAACGTATAACAAGAAGCAGGCATAGAAGGTCTCCAGTCCTGTACTACAAAAACAGTCCCAAGGACTTCCTAGATCTCTTTGCAACACGTTGTCTGTTATGCCCAATTCACATGGGGTGGAAGAATACATTGGTTGTAAATTTTCAGGCCAACATATGCTTACATATCCACAAGACAAGCCTTAAACCCCAGCCTTGGAATTAATAATTCACAAGTAGAAAGTTCACAGATGTCTGGGACTGTCTTCAAAGGTTTATAGTATTTGGTAATTGGAATGCTTCAGTACATCCGAGCATTGAGTGTCACAAGTTAGAGCTGAAGAATCTGAAGCAGAGTAAATAAACTTTCAAAATCGCTGCTGCTCTCTAAGCTTGGATAGAAATGCGAACCACAAATATGACTCCCAGTTGTAACTGCACCATTAAAAATGTCTGGGCTTTTGCAGTGAGAACATTGTGGGGTGGAAAAAGACTGTTTTAAGGCATTCAAGAGACCTATTTCCTTTTATGTTCACTGACTTATGTGTTGCTTTCACTCATTTTCTCTGTTCTCTGTCTTCTGCTAGTGTGCCTTTGAAGTCACAGGCTCTTTCCCATCTTTCCTGACAAGCAGGGAGTGAGCAGGAAAGTCAAGCTTTTATCTGTATCAAATACGTTTGTTCTAGGAGTCAGATAATGCTCATGTTTTGATGCCTATTTTGAACTTTGTAAGCTTATTATTTCCAATGGCATGGTATAGAGCCAGAATGCAGGCTGCTCAAAACAAAACCAAACCAAAACAAAACAAACACTTCCCAAAAACTCTGGCTACCTAGCTTCAGCTTTTTTGGTTTTTTCAGTGTTCTCCTGGCATATTTTTTTCTTACATGTTGTTTCTGCTATTCTTTAGCCTTAGAGGCAGAAAGCTGAGTGATTATTCACTGTACCTATATATAGCTACAGGGTATATCTACAGAGCAAATGTGAGTTTGTGGACAAAAGTTACCTTTAATCTGTTGCTAATATCTTGGTATTAAAACAAGGCTTTTAATATAGATCTACAATTGTTGATAATGCAATTTTTAAGTTAAAAAAAAAATGGTAAAGGTTTAAAGCTAGGGCTTCATCTTGCAGAACTTGTAATCCTATGTGTATAATTTAGTCCATATTGGGATGTGAACTTTAAATCATAAAGCAGATAAAGTGCAAATGTTGCAAGAATGTGAGAACATCCTGGGCTGAGAGAAGTGCTTGGCTCCGACTCAGTTCACTGAAGCAAGCACGGGTGTTTTCAGCAGGGGAGGCAGTCGTGGGAGGTGATGGCGAGCAGTCAAGAGCAGCTGGGCTGCAGGTGGAATTTGGCTGCAGCCTGTTCCGTGACGTGTGAGCTCTGGTATACCTGATATGTACAAAGAGCTGTACTAGCTGCAGGTAGGATTCATCTCACCTAAAGGATGCATTTGAAAGTTAAACACCTAAGACCAGTAAGATGAATCATCCTCTGGAAGTGTTTATTGACCAGCGCATAAGATGACTTGAATAATTAATTTTTAGATGCCTAAGTTAGATGAGATGAACTTCATCTTGGCTAGAGAAACCTGTGTGGGACTGTGCTATGTGCTCAGATGGGTATTGATGCCTCTGTGGCACTTGTTTCTTGCAGAGTAGATTAAAAGAAGTGGTGATATATGCTTGCGCCTGCTGACATCATACTGTTCTTGGTTGTACATACACAGCTCATAGGGCAGCCTGAACTCTAAACACTAACACTGTATAACTATTATAAGACCAGCAACACTAGGTTTTGGAACAATTACACTATTAAATTTGTTTGTGATAGAAACTGGTTTCTTTTAAGGAATAACCTTACACAGTAGTTCATACTTGTGCTGCAGCTTCTTGTTAGTGTGACAAACATAAAGTGAAAGTGTTAACAAACTCACTGCCTTGTCATTTTCCAGAGCCCAACATACAAATCAATATATAGTTCATAGGAAATACAGTTTTTAAAACTATCACTTGGTCATTTCAGCTGCTGTTAGTGACAGAGGGGAAGATGCACTTTATAGCAAGGAGTGCAATAGTGCTTGTGGGGTGTTAATATCAGAAGAAAAGTGGAAAATTGAGCCAGTAGAAAAAAAGAGTGAGCTAATGTTAATGTCAACATGGTATCACCCCTTAAGCACTGTTACGTAGCAGAAATTTCATTTTTACAATGCTAAAATTTGTTACTTGCCCCATACTGGTCAGAGAGTTCAGTCAGTCTGAACCCAAGCAGCTCTATCCTGATTTAACTTAAACACAACCAGGTTTAACAGAATGTTTGTAAGGAAGAAATAGCAAAGGATGGGTAAGCTTATCAAAAGAAAGCATCTTCAGGGACTGATTATTTTTTTCCTTTTTAAATGGCTGGACTTTATCTGAAACAAAATCAGAGTCCGGAACAAAGTCTCTTATGTCCCAGAGCCTCTTTAGGGACAGCTAAGACCAGTTTAGATCCTCTGCGTGATCCACTTGGGGCTGTTCTGAACCATCATTTTACTTGAGGAGAATTTGCTTTTGCATGAGGCCACCAGGAAGAATGACTGGCAGCCTTGTACAGGCAAGAGAGAAGATCTGTCATCTTTGCTGTTTGTCTTCTTCAGTAGGTTCGGGTGATTTGTTATGAGCCGTCAAATTACATGGTCAGAATTGTAAAACTTGCGTGGCATTTCATAGAGTTATGGTAATTATTGAGATAAAGATTGGAAATTATTGATTTTTCAAATGAGGTGTCAATCCTACAATGAACTTGCTGCAGCTGTTCTTTGCACCCATACAGACATATCATTATCTTTGTATCTGAGAATTTCCAATAATTGAGACTAATAAGATTATGTGGTAAGAAGAGAAGAGTTGAGAGAGTCAACTTCTGAATAAACATCAATTATATTGTATTCCATATCCAGTGCTTTCCACACTATCAGTAAGGGAGACAGTGAAGGAAATGCTTCTCATTCAGTTAATGCAACTGTAGGGCTACTAATGCAAGGATTTCCTGACTCATCAATTAAATATTGAATTTGCCTTTTAGGCTTCGCTTATCTTCTAATGCAATTCCTATCTTGTCTGCTTTTTTTTCAGTCCACTCAGTCATCACATCTTATTTTTAAATTGTACTGTACTTTTTTTTGATAGTAAACATTGCAGAGGACAGAATCAGCTGATACTGAAAGCAATGATTCCTCATTTGGGGTTTCTTTATGTTTTCATTATGTTACATAACATGAAGTTTCCACATGGGTTTTTGCAAGAGAACAAAATGCAGCTTTCTGTTCTTAACCTCTCTATTCTGAGGATGGATACTAATACCCTTTATGAACCTTAAACCACTGATATTAACTGGGAAATGAGAATATAACCTGGTGTTATACAAGCTTAGATGAGAGAGCCTGGAAAAATTAATCAACAGGAAGCACTGCTTAACAAGAATTCAGCTAGAGGCAGTATGTCAAATATACCACAACTCTGACCAAGATATAGTATCTGACCAGCCACTGAGTACCATGACACACAAAGGAAATATTTTCCTGGAGGATTACTGTTGGAAACAGCAAAAATGTATCCTCAAACTATCCCTCCCTTTTCCAGGCATCATTGCTGCTTTTCTCTGCCAAGCTCTTTTCCTTATTCTAATCAAAAGAAATGCTCATTGCGGTAGAGCAGAAGACCTAGAAACTTTTGGGTTCTTCCCCTTGAAATGATAGAATCCCAGGCTGTTGGATTGCTTATGTTAGGTAGCATGCCATGATACACCACTTTCCCTGAAGAACTAGCTATTTCATGCAGAGATATTTCCATGCATTATTTTTAGTAACTGTTTAATACCAATTAGTTGCTTTCCCTTTATGTTTCAAAAATGTTGTTTAGCTGATATGCTGAGTGTGTGTGAAGACTATTGTCTTTATTTGTTTTGTTTTCTTTGAAGAAGTGACTGGAATATTCTTGAAATTTGCCTGTTCGATATCAATCTTCTAGATTGCCATGAGGAAATTTAAAATGTAATTTCTCCATTTCAACTACAATCTCCACAGAGGAAAGACTCCACACTCAAGAATTCAAGAAAGGAATTCAAGTAAACCTGGCATCAGCCTTGGGTGAAGTAACAGCAAAGTGGCTCTGGAGATCAATATCTACAGAACAATACAAAGAAATTGATAAGTGTGGTTTACAGAAAAGTGAGTTTATTAAATAGTCTGAAATTCATCATTTGCCTATTATGGTGCTGATGGCTTGAGTCTTAGCTTTCATATTTTCCAGATTCTGTACTGCATTAGTATGTAATTCCAAACTTCATATAAAGCGTTAGCAAGTTCTCTTTACAGTTTAGTTAGACAAAACAATCCCTTTCCAGCCCAAGAACCAAGGACATAATTTCAGGTTCAGGCCAAAAAAATATAAATAGCAGCAAATTGAGGAGAGCAAACTGGGAGGATGGGATTTCATAACCTGAAGCTGTAATTGGACAATTACCCCAATATGCAAATGGACCAGCACTTATAAAAGTGTAAAAACATGTGACACATTGTCCGTCTTGGGTGTAGCCTTGGCCAGGCTCTTGTACTGCCCAAGGTATACCCTTTGAAGGCCTTTTTAATAAATACCTACTTTTTTCCTTTAACATTGTCTAGCCTCTGTTCTAGGTAGCCTCTCAAGGCATCCATATACCTCAGTAACATGGCATCAATATCATTTAAAGATATTGAAAAGATGAAAAATGTGGATAAGAATCACAATTATATTGAAACATAAAGGAAGAGAAGTAGTCCAGGTACAAAAGCCCCTAGATGTACGAGAATATACCAACTAAGAATATACCAACTAAATTGGTAAAGATATTACAAGAACTGCTGAAAGGAAGCATAAGCCATACAAAGAGGCTTAAATTTTAACAGTTTGTGCAATTATCCTTTGAAACAAACGTGTTGGATTCTCCATTTTTTTGTGTCTGAAGATTGACACTTGACACTTTACCACAAGTTATACTTTGGAAAAAAGTTTTGGGGTCAGTGTAGTGATAAATGGCTGATATTTATTGATCTGTAACATAAAGGAGGTGAAAGTAGAGCTAAAGGTCAGATTTATTCATGCAATTAATACATGCTAAATGCCCTCCACCCCTTCAGCTCTGTCCCCAAAGAAACATTTAGAGAAGTGTTACTAAAAGGCTGGGGGAAAATACCTCTTTGGAGACACTCAAAACCACCTGGATGCATTCCTGTGTCACTTGCTCTAAGTGACCCTGCCTGGGCAGTGAGGTTGGACTGTGTGATCTCCAGAAGTCCCTTCCAACCCTAACTATTCTGTGAAAAAAGCATGAAGTCTTTCTGTTGCCAGTTACATGAGATAAAATGAAATAATCTCATATGCCAGGTTACTTAGTGATCCTGGTTCATGACCTGGGGGCACTCAGTGCATAGGATTCTGTGATGGGATAGGATGTTGTGACATCCACAGTTCACTATACTGTTTTCCAGCTCAAGCTGCCAAGCCAGAGTCTCCTCTTGTTTATTATGTCATGTTTGGTATACCTGTCATGTGGCTGCATCTCACATGAACTCACATGGGAGTTAAAGGAACAAAGCAAGCCTTGGACATGGCTGTAAGAAGAGTTCTCCCCTCCCTCTTGTCTTCTGTTAATAAAGGATGTCTGGAAAGAAGGCTCGTGATAAGGAGAGTGGCTCTGCTCTTGAATTGGTTGATTTCAAGAATGCTTTGGAGCAGTTCCAGGATCTAGTTGAAAAAATGATCATCCAGAACACCAAGGAAAATTCAGGCTTGTATACTACAGATGGTGGTAAGAGATAGTAATTTGGATGGAAAAGTGTAATTTTCACATGGAGAGAACATATCATAGAGAGATGATAATTTCCTTCAAATTGATGTTTTAACTGATTTTTACAGGAAATAGAGAAATTGCACTCTTTGAAAGTTCTTTTCTCCTCCTGTTAGGATTTCTGGCCAAATTATAAGGCCATGATGATCACTCAGAAAATATAATTGGTGGAGTTGCCACATATTAGTATGATGCTAACTTGTTTCTGTAAAAGCACAAACTGTATTATGTAAACACAGTTACTCATTGTAAATAATGGTGGAAAATTTTGATTTTCTCAATGCAAGTGGCTGTTACTGCTTGAAAGGATGAGCTTTATCCCACACACCATTCAGGTTCAAAAAAACCTAATCATTATTATGGTAAGTAAGGGAAGAAAAAAAAAGTGAGAAAATTTTATTTATTCTTTTATCTGTTTCCTCATGCATTGTGTCATGCATTGCAAATTAGGTAGTTTTGAAAAGGGCAAATATTAGGATAGATTTTTTTTTTCCCCCAAATGCTTTAGTGAATACAATGTGCGAAGCTGGAACTTGCATGCTATTGGTATTGAAGGAGAAATAAAACCAGAGGTAGGGTGGATTAGAAAGGAATCTGTAGCTTGCCAGTTTTAAACTGTGTGGACATTGTTTCTCTCATACAGATAAGATAGACTATGATAAGTTCAGTTCAACCACACGAACACTTTTTGGTCCAGCAGTCAAGGATCAGAATATTCAGACCTTTTTCAGGAAGATTATGAGCAACCCTGATGAAAGGCCAGAATGGCCTGAGGTAAGGATTTCTAAAGTTTTTTTAAATATGAAAAACTAATTAGAACTTTAAATGGTGACAGTATTTATCTGTTGATTGTGTGTTGTTCATGAGCTCCATGGCTCTTGTTATCTATCCTAGCTGCCTGAAGCCTAGGTGGGTTCAGGTCTTCAGAACTACTTCAGTGATGTGCATTATCCTCAGGCTTCTTGACAAAATGTAAAGTCTCTTATGACTACAGTATGCTATGTGTGCTCCGAGGTCAAAATTCTATCTTTAGCTAAACCTTCAGAAATGCTCCCTCTTTTTCTCCTTTCCTCTCTTTTCTCTTACCTCTGCTTCTTTGCCTTTCTCTTCCCCTGTTCACAGCGTAAATCTGGCCCTTGAATATGAAGCATTAAAGGTAGACCAGCATTTTAGTAGAGTTTTTTGACCAGAGAATTCTGCATATATTATTTAGTCCTGTAGATGAATGAGATATTTGTAATCCATTTTTCAGTCTCTAATGGTGATAAACAGCAAATCTTTGTAAAAAGCATGTAAGAATGAGGTAACTGTGAAACAGTAAATCCAATTTACCCTCTTTGTATCTGTCTGCAGGTATCTTAAGGTTTTCCTCTGCCAGAGATGCAAACACACTCTGTGTTTAATATCCCTTCCTGGGTTTTTAATCTATCCATTTGTAAGTTATTTCTGAATCCACCTAAGAAGGTTATCTCCATAGAACACAGTTTTTCACGTTTTGTGAAAAAGTACTTTGTCACTTTTTTTTAAGCATGGCACACATTTTGATTTGCACGTTATGAGAAGTGATCCCTTGCTCTAGAAATGTGTCTTTTATTAAAGTGTTTCCCATGGGTAGTGTTTCAGGCAACTGTTCCATAAAAATTACTGATTCTTAGATTGCTAGAGCCAATCCTTATCAAGAGCACCCATCATCATATATTGCTACAGGACTTTTTTGTTGTGTTTCTTGCCCAAAGACAGAACTGTGCAGAAGGGACCTAACTCCCAGTACACAGTGACTTTCCTATGATAGCAGAGGAGGTATTGTGTACATGGCAAATCCTTGCTGGACTTAAAGTCTTATGGCAGGGTATTAGCAAGTAACATGAAGTATAAATTTGTCAGCAAATTTTTATTTTATGTTACTTCTGGAACCTTGAAGATACCCAACACCTGTTCCTTACATCCTTACATGTTATCAACAATTGCTATCAAGTGATTTCCTAATATCATCCTAAAAGCTATGTTTAGCCATTTCTATCTAATGAGGTTCTGTATGGGAACATTTCTGGCTACTACCTTTCTTAACCATTGATTTTACTTAAAATGTCACATTATTAATGGATTTTGCTCATGCCAGCCATTAAAGATTTCCTTCAAGTAGTGCTTGGGGCAAATCTGGAAAATAGCTCACAGTCCGAAGGACTGATTGTCCTTTGTTTAGGGTAGCAGAACAGTAGCAAATTATGTTTGGGCTCATTAGTTTATAAGAGAAGTAAAAAATGCTCTGTATGTTTGCTAGAGTGAGGATCATTTACTCCAAAACCTTACTGAGTTTCTAATGCAGTCAGATTAGTTACCAAATTACATAATTATATAAATAACTCAGCTACATCATTACACAAGCAAACACAGTATGGGGTGTAGTAAAAGACGTGAAGGCCTTTCAGTTTCCTTTTGAAATCTGTGGTTGATTTCCTTGGGATAAAATTCCCCAGAACCCTTCCTATGAGCATGTCTCAAATTTTTCCAAGTGTGAGCTGCCTGATGACCATCTTTTAGTATGGCTTGCATTTAAACTTTCTTGAAAAAATGTGGATGTATGATAGCTAATAATTGTATATATGGAGTGAAGGAGGCTGTGAAGTGAAAGATGAAGAGTAATGTTGTGTGAGAGTATTTTTTTGAAAGATGCACATCTGAATCCAAAAGAATGAAAATGGGAGCTCTATTGTATAACATGGAAAATACTGAACTAGAATAAAATACAACATTTTGTCTCTCCTCCAAAGGGGCATTGCTTTAAAACTCATGAAAGGAAGTATATATAATGTCTATAATATAAGAAAGGAGTTTAAAAAATCTGTACAGCTAAGTGGAACTAATTTCCTAAAGAAATTACTAAATTACTTTTGGATACAGAGCATGAGATTTGTAGAGCATTTCAGCTGAAAATTTCACACCTTGGAGCAGAAATAAGTTACTTACCTAACTATCCTGTGCAGGGATCTTCATCATGTTCAGTACAAATGGAATGTTGTCACACTTAGGGAGATGGCAAAAAAAAAGGATTTTTTAAAAATTGCCTTTATATTACTTTTTTTTTTTCCCAAGCAAATGGGAATCTACATATCTTTGTGGAAAAGCTCTTCTGTGTAGGCTAAACCACTAGGCTGCATTGAATATCTCAGTTTATAAATATGGAGTTGTCTGTTTTTTCTGCATTTTGCTAGGTTTTTTTTTTCCTAGTTGAGGTAGGTAGAACTGGAAGATGAAAGTTGAATATGGTTATTTACATAGCAAAAGTGTGCCAACAACTTTAAAAAATAGATGGGCTGCATTCCTGGAAACTCTTTGTAAGCTGACTTCTTTACAAACATTGAAGAAAGAGTGTGCCCAAGTATCAGATCTCAGCAGTCTAAAGTCACATTGAAGTCACAATGGTTAAAGGAAATAATGCTAAGGTACTTAATCAACAAATATTAAATTATTAAAATGTGAGATAACTATTTGACTTTACACATATATCTTACAGAAGTAGTTTTACAGTAAATTATTTGTTTAGTTCTATTTTGTTTTGTTTAGATTTTTGGCTGTTTCAAGGAAGAAAGGAATGACATGTCATCCCCATCTAAAGAAAGCATGATTTTGCTTGTATCTGAAAAACAGCAGATCACTCATTCAGGTGACATACTTCATCTTACATCAAAAACTATATTTTTTCTAATGCAGTGTGCTGCTCACTTTCTTGAAAGTAGAGTGATAAGATCACGTCTGTCTTTGCTTTTTCATGCTTCTTCTTCTTCTGTGTTCCAAAATACCTGGGTTTTTACTAAACATTGAACACTCCACTGCTGCATTTCCCAGTTCTCTATATTCCTAAATTATTTAGAAATTATGAATTTTTCTGAATCAGACTATTTATTTATGCAGTTACTCATTGTCTTTCTGTATTTTTTGAAAACATGGAGGGAGAACTGGCAGATCCAGAATTATGTTTTTAATGATATTTAAAATATAACATGATTCATTAAGCCAAGTATAGCATAATTTATGATATGTTGAATCACTACCTTGCATGTGGTACGAAAATGCATTTCAGGAAGAGAAACTGTTCTTACTATTATAGTCCTACTTGTTCGTGTTTTCCTTACTAATATAGTTCTATTAGTTTATGTTTTCCCTGTCTGTAAGATGAAGAATAATATTTTGTCATTGACAGTTGTCAAGAGAAAAGATGTTATCAAGGGTATAGTGAAGGTGCCCCTTCAACATCTCACAATAACAGCCTCTCAGCGAGGAGTGCTAACTGTGTTTAATAAACAGGTAATTCTAAATCAAACTCTTTTATTATTCCATTAGGTAGTACATAGGGGAACTGAGTGGACTGTGATCTAGCATTCAAAATTTCCCATAAAAAACCTACATATCTTTCTTATCAAAGTTAAGTTTTTCTATATTTTTAAGTACAGCAGGAGATATACATTGTTCTTTTCAATTATAAACCTATTCAGCTATAAACCTAGTCCACATAAATTGATAGAAAATAGAGATGGCTAATAATAGACATTCTTCATAAAAATTCATTTAATAGAAAATAATCATCATTTCTGTTTAGAAAAGTTTTCCGTAAATAAAAAATATGCTGTTGGAATTAACTTTTAGATATAGAGTAGAAATCAAAGAATTAACTGTTTTCTACAGCTACTGAAAATATCTGGAATGGACAGAGACAGTTGTTTGCAAATAACATTTATTCAATACAGCAGCATCTAGAGGCTTGAAAGTCAAGAGTTTTACAGCAGTCTGCATGAAACTGGCTCACAGTTAGTTCCATCATCAGTAAAATGTAAGGATATCTGTACCACTATAAGTAGAAATTCAGACTTAAGATGATGTTAAAGTTTTTATATTAATTTCTCAGATGATTATAATACTATTTAGTGGTATGCACCTACAGATGCTATGAGATAGAATGTGCAATACAGAAACCCAGGCTGTCACGCATCTATGCTTATTGGTGCTCTACATTAGTACAATTTTAATGCAACCAGTTTCTTAAAAGTTATTTCAGGCAATGCAGTAAAACTTTAAAGGTGCACTAATGCTTTCTACGGGTTTTAGCTAATCAGTGCATAATGCTTATGATGGGAGCATTTAAACCATGAAAGCACTCTTGCAGATCATTAAATAACAAAGCAGTACTTCAGTGTTGGTAAATGCTGAAATAATTTATTTGAAAGCCTATCTCCAGAACATTATCCTTCTTATGTACCTATGAAAAATAATTTCCCAAAGTATAAGATTAAAAATAGCTCCTCTCCCTACCCCCTACCTGTCCCTGCTATTTTCAAGTTGAATTGCTGCCTCCTCATAGGCTGGACTGATGTTATCTGACATCAGTGATTGCAATGTAAATGATTTTACACCCAGCTGCTTAACACAGTGAGTTAGGGACCTAAACTCCCACTTAGAAAACTATATTCTGGAAATTACTGAGGCATTATGACAGCCTCAAGATGTGCCAGGAGAGAATTAGATTGGATATTAGGAATAATTTCTTTATCCAAAGGGTTATCAACCATTGGAACTGCCTGGGGAAGTGGCTGAGTCACCAACCCTGGAGGTATTCAAAGGAAGTGTAGAAGTGGCTTTTGGGGACATGATCTAGCCATAGACTTGGAAGTGGTATTTTTATGGTTGGACTTGATCATCTTAAAGATCTTTTCCAGCCTTAATTATTCTATGATTCCATGATTCTCTTTGAGGGCTAAGCATTGCTTTCTGCAACAAATGTGGGCCTAATATGGCTCAACACCTACAGCATCAACTATGCATTTCTCAGGTTCTCAGATGATACTGCCTTGACCAGCACATAAGACCTGTAGGAGTAGGCAGCCTTAAGGACACATTTTAGTTACTTTGGATAAAGACAAGTCTGATACAGTGCATGGATATCCATCTCTTGGTTAACAATACTCTTAAACTGTGCTCAAAGGCTGTCCATGATGACACCTGGCATCTCACTTCTATGGGACAAAAGACTTTGATCCAAGTTTATGAAATACGGAATTGCTGGGATAGGCATGAGGAGTCGTTTGATTATTACTGAAGAGGGGCAGGAGCAGGGGTGAGAGGAAGTGAAAAATCATCTGTGGGTGTTTCAAAGGGAAAATGTTGAAACTGCTTTTGAAAACTTAGTAGTTTTGTTAAAGGACATAGAAGATAACCCTGTCTCTGCTGGATGGTGGTGACACTTTAAACAGTTCAGGTTTTGAGCCACATGTTACACTGTCTAAAAGTAGTTACTTTTGGTGAAAGATGTACCAATGAGGATATTCCTGTTCGAAGCCTGAAGTGCTCCCTCAGCCAGGAATTTTGCTTGCCCTAGTTGACATGGCACTGGGCCAGCATTAGCCTGCGTTTCTGTATGACACATCCTATTTTTCAGAGGAGCTGATGCTGTTCTAGCTGTCAATAACCATTAAAAACACAATTCCATCAGAAGACCAGCTGATCTATACTCTGTACATTGTAAAAGTGAGGGGTTTTTACTTATTTTGCTCACTCCAACATCTCGATGTAGAAAACCCAAGCCAAACCAGAAACTATGAAACAATTGTGAGGGAAAGAGAAGTTTTAAGTTCCTCACAGTGTAAAGGGGATCAGACAGCAGGCAGGTTAAGGATCTTTCTCAGATCTTAACTGCCTACTCTTTCAGTTAGCAATTATTGTTCTGATCTGCTTGTGAAGAGGAGAGAGGACTTTGTTTAGACTTTTAGTTTAAGAACTACCTTGTTATTGTGACAATATCTTTCATGATTTTTCAGATGAAGGTTCTGACAACCATTGAAGTTGAAGTAAGTTCTTTTTTGTCTCCTTCCTCTTAAATAATTTTAAGTAAAAATCAGTGGGTGATAAATTGAAATATTTAGAAACTAAGCATTATTCTAATGCCACTTCTAACTTTGAGACTTCTGTGTGATTTTTTATAAGGTGCTGTAGATGAAATAGTTTCAATTTATTCCTTTCAGTTATTGAAACAATTGAGTAACTTCATTTATTTCCTCTGATAAATGAAACCTCACATAAATGCTTCTTTTTCTGCCAAATTATCCTTTACCCATTACTTTGCCAGAATTTTTTCTTCTAAAATCCAAAACTTCAATTATCAATGTAAAATTTAAATAAGTAAAATTTTAAGTTTGTTAATGAAAGACAGTTCTACATTTTGCTAGGTAGATGATTGGCTACACAGTATACGCATTCACCCTGGGAGTATCACTACAGATTTTAGGTAATAAGCTTCTTTCAAATGATCTGTAGACAAGAGACATCAGTCAAAGTGATGTGACCCCTTGTCCTAAAAGTCGATGTAGGTATCTTGTGCCAGGAGGCAGTGCATTTTGTTGATTCTCACTTACATATTGTGGTAGTTCTAAAATGCAATAGAAGTACTCCACACCAGAGGCTCAGACTACTCCAACTCAGAAAACAGCTCTGGGCCTGAGTTGCATTGAATTTATTTTAACAACTAATCTGACCTGTGGAATCAGTGTAGAGAGGTAACTGTGACAAATATTCTTGAGACCAGTTGACTTTTGGAAACTTTGACTAGAATTAGAGTTTCTCCTACAGGAATGCTACAGGAATGAATTTTAGTCATTCCTACTTTGCTTGTAGGAACCACTTTCGCCAATTCAAATATGCAAAGGTAGGATCTCCCCCAGAAACACCAAGGGAAAGAAGCTGGAAGTAGCTAGAGTGCTAGCCTGATCCTGAAGTGGGCTACAGAGTCCCTTTCCTTTCTGAGCACTAAGCACTTGTCTTAAAATGATTCTTCAATGAATGTGAAGGGGTTTTTGTGGCAAAAACAGGACAATATTTGGCAGCTGTGGAACCATTGAAGGACGTCTTTGCCATAAAACGTGAAAGAAGGATATGTTTAACATAATGGTATCTCCCAGTATAATGGTGCAACATCATAATTGTTAGGATTTTGATTCCAAATAAATACAATAGTAAAGTTGGTAGTTTTAGTATCTGTGAGCATCCACTTGTTTCAGCTCTGCATCAGATCTGTGTGGGCTACCCTGATCTGCATCACTGTTGTTACAGGGACACTCCCATCCTTTCCCAGCTGAGATGTTTCCACGTTTTCAGCCTTTCCTAGAGGCAGGAAGAAGTAGGTTTAAAATAGTTTGGATTCCTCTCCATCTTTGGGATGGAGGATCATTGCTTTTGGGGATCATTTGATCAGTTGAGATCATTACTGCTGAACATGACAGTCTCTACTGTAGTAGAGGGTGGCTTATAGATTCCAACAATCCTTATACTACTATGTTTTCTTCTGTTCAGTGTTCTCATTCTTGAGGTGTTTCAGAATGGAGACCCACTCAAGCAGAGTGACAGAGGTCTTGGCCCTGAGGATACTAGGCCAGAAAGACTGAAACACAGTAGTGCTAGAAATAAAATCCAGTGGACTGCAGCCATCAGAACTTTCTTAGCATCGTGATGATATAACTGGAACATGAACTATGGGTACATTTGTTACAGGGATGTTATGGAGAACATGTCATTTCAAGAATAACTGATTTCATTTCTTGATGAGATTATGTGACTGAACGAAGAGTAGAGGCATAAATAAAATAAACTTAATACTCTATGCAGTATTTGGCTTAGCACCACACAACCTTCTGTTTTAAAAGACAACCACTGGAAAAAAAAAACCAGGCTGCATTGACTAACAATTGTCCAGCTGACAGGTCCCAAAAATAGTAGTCAGCATAGAATCATTACTGAATGATGATAGGAATACTGGTAGTGAACAAATCACTTCTTTCAAAAAGGGAAATGAAATGTCTTTTAAATACTCCTTAGAAAAGCATAAACAGCCAATGATAAGGAAGGCAAAGTGAAACAGAAGCTGTATTGAAAAGAAGGAAGGGAAGATAAGAGCCCTTGGGTGACAGGATGGAATAAGAACATATTGAAAACATTGATTTGGTGCAGCTACCTAGTTTGTTTGTCAAGTATGGCAGCACTAAGAAGAGAAATTCTCATAACCTTTCCTCTGAAGCTGAAACCTGTTACTTCGACTGCATCATCACAAACCAACACAGCAAATTAGTGACAACTACAAATGTAAAATCGTCTTTTTCAAGCCATGTAGTCATTGTTATCTGACACTATTATAAGGACCTCAGAAAGCCACAGTTAACAAACTCTTCCATAAGAATTACCAAGAAAATCCACTAGGCCTCCGCAGGACTGACATTTTCCACGTTTATTGTCGTAAAGGGCACAAAAAAAATCCTTGTAAGTCTATTACCACTTGCCCACAGATCATTAGGAAGGAGAGAAGCTTTTTCCTGCAACAGTGTTGATATCCTCTGTCAGGATTTTGAACCCTTTACACTAAGAGCAAAACCAATATTGTGTACAGCAATGGAAATAAAAGCAGAAGCCTCAGGAGTCTGATCTATACTTTGCAAGAGAAATTGTTTTACATTAATACCTGTGTAATAGGAGGTATACTTGAACAATGGCTTAATATGGGCAGATGTATATATTTGTAAATAGTTGATCTACCTTGGGAGATTGGGAGAATTAAAATTATTTAATAAAGTTACCTATTTTCCTAAGCATTCATTTCAGTTTTGTTTTTGTAGCTGAAATTTTGGCTGCCTTTAAATTTCTTTTGTTTCAAACCACACTATATCCAGGTAAAAGCTTAATCTGCTTTACTATGGATATTTTAGCTTAAGCTTTCTCTGCTCAGAGGGCTTTTCCAGAGTGTCATTGCAGTTCAACTAACAGTATATGTATATTGTGTCCTCTCCTGTGCAACTTTGTGCCTCTCAGGTGAGTCATTGATAACAGAGTTCTCTGCCTCTGGGGCCTGTGTAACTTCATGTATGAGCTATTCCTGGAGTTAGAACTCTCCGTGGAACTAGATCTAGCAGATGCTAGTGCAGAGTATATGTGATTTATGTGAAAATGATTTAAAATATGTACTTACGTGACAGAAAAGTTGATAAATTTACAGGGAAAATCCTTCTTTAGCTACTCTTTTTATTTTCATCAGGATACTGCTTGGATCACTGGATGTACTTACCTGCCTAATCTGAAATATGTTGTGGCTGTAACTGAAAGCACAATCATTCTCTGGGACTATAAATCAAAAGACAGCAAGGTATTACATTGGATTAGAGAAATGCCAAAATGAAACCTGAAAGTTGATCAATCTTTGTTTCCAGCATACATTCACCTCCCTTTGGTCTAACAGGAAGAAGGCTTTTAACTTTTGTCTTTGTAGGAACTCAGTGAAACAGTGGAGTTCACACTAAAGGAAGAATACTCTTTACATGCCAAATGGGGTTATTAAAATATATTAAAAGTTTGGAAGAAAAAGAAAAATTTTACACTATGGTGCAAACAAGCCCCCAAAGAATTTCTTTTCCATGTGTATCTAGTGTGTATGTGTGCACATGTATATCTAAAATGTATGGTGTACATCTCAGAATCTATTAAAATCAAGGAACAGGTTTTACAAGGAGTATAACACAGATTCTTTTTGAGGTAACTTCCTGATTTAAAGAAAATATTTCTTCATATCCTGTGTTTTGTTCAGGACTTTCTAAGATAAAAAAACATTTTTACCTTAATAATGTATGTCCGAATTGCTAAAGCTTTCTTTAATGTTTTATGCATTTTTGCTGACCCATATCTTAGCTTTTTATTCCTGTTCCTGGGACTTCTCTTGGAAATTCCAAGTTAGCTGAGATGATGAGGATAAGCAAAGTGATTATTTTTAGGAAAAAATTTCTTAGGATTTGATTTTTTTCCCTTCAATATTAAAAGGTTGCTTCCCAAGCTCAAACAGGTCTGAGTCTTAAGTCTTTTTGTCAATTGGACTTCTTGGAGGAGGGCTCAGATATTTATTCTCCACCTATTATTCTCCAAGTTCCCTCCACTCATTACATCAGTGAGAGCTGTGTTCATTCCCACTATCTTTGTGCTTCAGAAATTGAAACACCTGCCCACAGTGGTACACTTCACACTCCCAGGCTGTATTATTAATTAGGACTCTTAATATAGATTCTCCCTGTGTATTACTACTGTATTTTGTGGTTTGAATTATTCTTTAATTTGGTTATTTCCGATTTTCTTGTAGAGAGCATCTTATTTTTCAACAGGAAACTATATACAGTCTTAGCAAGTACATCATCCCACATAGCATGCAGACATCCTTCCTAGAATCTGTAATTATTTTTCTTCACTGAAATGCAAAAAGCTACCTGTGAAACAAAATCCTGCTGAAACCTCTAAGATTTGCTTTTAACTCCACTTCATGATGGTCTTCCATGAGTTTCTGATACCAGGAAACAACACAGGGGCAGCTTGAAAAAACAAAGTCAAGATTTGAATAGCGAGATAAGCATGATAGATTCAATTTAAGGGCCCTGGTACAATATCTAATAAACTCTCTGCCATATTCCACAGAGTAATGGCTTTGTCATCAAACCAATGAAAAACTGTCTGCTCTGTGTTTGTACGGTGACTGTGGCAGATAACCTGGCTAAGGATACCATCTTAATGGGAGATGATAAGGGTTATGTTTATCTGCTTACCATCACCAGTGATGACTTCATAATGAAACAATCTAAAGCTGGAAAAGAATCACAATTTAAAGTCTTGGACTCCGAATCTTTTGACATGTAAGTAACTAATGATAAAATATTATCAGTCTCGCATTGTGTTTTGTTTTTAATTTGGGTTTTGTTTGCCCTAAGTGGAGGATTAGCTTCTGTTTATAAATTTACCCCATCTAACCAAAGAAATAATTTTTCAGACTGCAGTAAGTATGATTTGCTTTTTGTTGCATGAAGGAAATGCCATCATTTTCAGTAGAAGGTTTTACAAGAGATATTAAAACTGAGAGGATGCAGAATACAATTCAAGGGGAGAATTCACAATTGCTGTTATCCAGTTTGACAAAGGAACAGCTTTACTGTGTCCAATGAGATGGAAGCACAATTGTGACTGGAAAAGTGCATGGTTCAACCCTGACTTTCTCTGTGCTTGCATTTGAGCTGGAAGAGAGGTTCTGTGTCTTCCCTGGATAATAAATGTTAGCATAGTTGTGTATATAATCTCACTGACAAAATTCCTCTCCACCTACAGACACATCACAGTAGTTGCTACTGTAGCCTAAAAATTTCTCCATTTATATCCCTAGTCCTAAACGCAAGCTACATGATGACTGGGTTGGGAAGATTAAGTATTTTTCTGCCCTAAAACGTTTTGGATCCTGCTCCACAGACAGTACTAATTCATTTGTTTTGGACGACATAAAGCGACTAGAGGACCAATTGTAAGTATCTGACATCTTCTAGAAAACAAGAGATCTTCTGCTTTATAACTCTGCTGGAGATCAGTGCCTCATGTCATCTTGTTAGCCTTTTCTATTAGCATTGCTAACAAAAACAAAAATACAGTTGTTTAAATGCTTGAATATTTTTGTGTGCTAGCTTTTGATGTGGGAGAGGACTGTCCATATATGTTCAGTACACACAACCCTTAAAATATATTATATTGACAGTGTTGTCTTCTCTAACTTCTCCTCAGCAAGCAAATTTTAGGTAGAAAATTGATTGCTTTGTTGCACATATATCATGTATCCATTCATTTAAAGTTTATATCCAGTCAAAAATAAACTCATTTTCATTTACAGTTCTATTTTCACAAGTTTGAGTTGTGAAAGATTAAACCATGAACACAATTTATTCTGAGGGGTGTGAAGTGATTCTACTTTATAGCAGAGAAGAGGTTTTAAGAGGCCTCCTTATTTGTGCCAAATCCTTATTCATGTGGCTCATCAGTGCTATTAGCTGATATTACTGATTCCAAGCCTAACTAGTCTAAAAATTTAGAAAAGTTTATAGCAAAATTAAATAATACAAATTCAAATTGATGTAAGAAAGACCTATAAATAACATATAAATAGAACTTTTCATTCAAGTGTTTCAAAAGATTGTAAATATTACAGCTTCTCAATTCCTCTTTGAGGTATATCCAGAGAGATTAATAGATTTTTAAGGCTAGTAGCTACAATTGTTATAATATGTTTTATTTCTTGGATAACACAGGCCATAAATATTCTTGTGGTTATTCTTGAATCAATACAGTAACTTTGGGTTTTCTGAGTATTGCATGTGTCTCAGTTTAGAAGACAGGTATCCGCTAGGGAAACCTGGAGTTTCCTTGGAATGGAGAATGTAATCCCCCCTCCCTTNTTAAGGAGGTGAACCTTAATGGCCCATTAGCAGAAAATATCCCCCTGGAGGGAGGATGGGTTGTGAAAGAGATAAGAAAAAATACCCCACCCAGTTTTAATAGCTGAACCATTATCAGAAAGGCATCCGCCCCCCTCCCCCTAGAGTAACAAAAAATAAAGACAAAACATTTCCCCAACTGCTTTCAGCAGACGAAAATAGAATACAATTTTTTTTTGTTTCCATAACCCAGGACAGCATGTCTGTTGAGGATGGGGAAAGTGAACTGTGGAACACTTTTAGATTGTCCCAGATCACATACGTGTCAGCTGAAAAGCTGAGAAATCCTGGGGGTTTTTTGTTGGGAGCTTTGGAAAAATAGAATTAGTTAGAAGAGAAAGAAGATTAAATCTGCAGAGCCAAAAGTCTAAGAGTCAAAAGAGTAGATGCTACTATCATATACTTCAATACAGAACATTAACTGCAATTGTCTTGGTAGTTCTTTTTCATTTCACACTGGCTGTAGTTGCATCTCCAAAGGCAATAAATACATATCTCTAAGCAGTATCTCACAGTAGATAGAATTGCAGGGCTGTTAAAATGAAATTCATAGTCCTAAAAAAACAGATAGATCAAATCACTTTGAAATGTCCATCTAATAAGTATCTCGTTTAAAAATATGATTTACTGGTTCTATCAAAAGAAATTTCCCCAATTAACTTTGTATCTAGGAATTGTTATTGTACTCAAAGAGGGATGCAATGCTTCTTCTCTCTTATGGGATTTAAGTTTGTATGTCAGTAATGGCCAGTGAACAGCTATAATATTTTCTTGTAAAGTATTTGAAAAAGAGAGGTATGAATATGATCATAAGGTGCTTCTGCTGCAAGACCATGGCTTGGGCAGGACTTCACAGTGCCAGAATCCCGGAAAACTGTGAATTTTGGAATATATCAAGACTGCTCCTTAAAGAGCTAATGGACAGTTATATAGAAGTATAAAAGGTGAAAAAAACTTAGGAAGCATGTTAATCATACATTTAAATTGTTATTTTATACTGTCAAGAGAATTAAGACTTCTTTGTTAAAGCTCTGGAAAGAAATCTGTTCTCCCTCTAAATAATAGGAAGCAAGCAGCCTTTTATTTACACCTGCCTAGAAATAACAACACTTCTATTAATCTTCAAAGTTTCCAGCATCTTTTGTCAGATTTACTGCCATCCTCATTTATGGTTTTCAACATTAATGGCTACTCTCGCCCAGAGTAGATGAACTAATACTTCTCTGAATTTCAAAGGAAAAAAAATAAACGTATTTTCATGTAGTTCTGTACAGCTTATTTACACTGGCAGTCATTGTTTCCTGGGAATGACAGGTGTTAACCCTGCTATTACTACATCCAAAAATCAATAAAATAGTCACTCAGTAGTAGTAATGGATGAAATTTGGAGAGACAAACAGAAGTTGTACAAAGGATGGGTTTAGATGGGACACTGAGTCAATTTCAGTCTGTGTTGGCTGTTTGAATTCTGGTGCTTTAGCAGTGAATATAATAGAATAATTGTTGAGTTTCAGATACTTGTGATCTCTTCATGTTGTCATACAAGACAAAGTAGATCATATAAAGACTATTCATTATACAGTACATTATACAGAACAACAGAAAAGTAAATGCACTTACTTAATATGACATTGAGATCACAGTAGACTTCCATGTCTGAAACAGGCTAGCCCAGTTCCTTTGGTAGTTTTCCTCAGTGATGAACTGCTCAAGGCACACAGGCTTGTGTGCAGCTTACTTTGGCAACAGCTACTATTTTAGGAATCTGGACTTTGCCTGTTAAAAGACTCAAGTGTGCAGATGAGATATTTATTTCATTCATGGAACATGCACTCTGTTCCTGTTTCATTGATGCCAGTATCACTCTAAGTCTCTGCTATAAATCAATTTGCCTTTAATGTGAGATTTCATACATTATGCAAACAGCTGTTCTGTTTACTACAGAAAAATAAGGCGGAATGACTGTAGACTGTATTTTCCAAATATTTCTTATATGATTGTTTTATTAATGATTGCAGACCTGTAAAGGAGTTTTCTGTCCCTAAAGGAGTAAATGCCTTCACATACTGTGGAAAGGCAAAAGTCATTGTCACTGGAGGTAAGTACTGGGTTTTTTCCAAGCAATTGTTCTTGGAAAAAATTCTGATTTTTTTTTTTATTTGAGTTAAATAAGATCAAATGAAGCTGAGTTAGCATCTTAAGAATTTAAACAATGGCTTCTGCCTACAATTAGAGGAAACAGAGACATTGCTTTTAATTGCTGTCAGCCCTTGTCTGAACAGATATACTTCCTGACAGGAATCTGTCAAGGGTTCCATCTGGGTTTCATTCAAGTATCATTTATATAATAAAACAGAAGAAACAGTATATTCAACTACTCTAAGGTATCTTTCCAAGTCACAGTGGCCTTGACCAGGTTATACACATTATTCCTTGCAGTATCAGCAGAGCTTCCACCTTATTACTCTTTTACCATACTTTCATATCTTAAGCAGTCAGTCCATTCATTTTCCATTGGTCTCTCTGATCATGTTTCCCCAAAGTGTTACTGTTTGTTCTTTCTCCCAAAGCAGACTGCAGAAATGGCACTCATACATCCACTTCTTCCCTGGTATCCAATAATTTTATGGGTCTATCTACTGCAGTGGTCATGTTTGATGCTTTAGAAATGTTGCTGGAGTATGGCAGCAATCTTGTTTATATATTCTGTCTGATAGGGTGGTGCCCTCAAGTGACATTGATGCTGCTTTTCTTCAAGTCTTTATTGCTAAAACTTTGTTAAAAATTGCAATAGCAAATGTAAGAATTCTTACATCTATATACAAAAAGAACTAAAAAAATTGCCAAGACTCTGCTGTCCAGCCTTGATAATATACATGGCAGTATATGGGAAGTAATGCAATTCATGTTGAATTGTAAGTTTACCAAGAGGAAAACTGTGAAAGATATCAAAATAAATATCAGGCAGTCCTACTGATTTACTAAACACAAGATTTAAAGGAAAAGCAATACAGCTGTAGAAGAGTTATTAGTGAAAATTCTGAAGTTTAGCCTTGGAGGAGATACTGTTTACACTGATTACCTTGTCACAAAAACGTAGTCTGGAGAAATTAACTGATGAGATAAAGTAGGGAGGTTCCTATTGAACAAAAGGTGGTCAGTATTTCCTACAGGTACATACAGGAGGATTTTGCTGTAGTAATAAAACCAGGGTGAAGTGTCTGAATAGGAAAGAAGGTCAATTACACAGGAACTAGAAAAAGTTTCTTTTACACACTGAAAGTACTTCTTCTGGAAATAGCAGAAAATAAAAATCTGGATAAACCTTCTAAGAAAATTATAACAGCTGTGTTAGGCCAGACCAAAGGTCGGCACTCACCCCACTTTGTCAGTGACCAGCAGTAAATACCTGTGGCACAGAAGAGGAATAGGGCAATCATGCAGCTGCACTTGCCCTAGGTACATGTGCTGGTTCTATCTTGCTGATGTGAACCATGTTTGAGAAAGATTAGTTGAATATAGAAAAAGGGTGGGGGAAGGGACCCATAATGATCATCAAGTCCAACTCAAGTAAATGGCCTGTAAAGTGATTGAACTCACAATCTTGGTGTTTATAGCAGCAGGCTCTAACCAACTTAACTGCACCATTGTGCAGAGATTAAAAAAGCATATTTTCTATAACCTAGAAAAGTGACAATTAACAAGGAATGCCATTGATGTCTACTAGAGCAAAAATAGAGCAGTGATGTTCAGGAAGAGTCTTCTGGGTAGGGGCAGTTGCAAAAAAAAATAATTTCAGTTTAAAATGGAGCTTGGATTTTTGAAAAGCTTAGATTGCATACTTGTTTGTGATGGTTGGAGGATAGACTTAGAATGCAGGAGCTCCTATCCCATCCAAACAGATCCCTAATCAGAATGTTTTAGAAGCAGATGAGTTTTCTCAACACTGAATTCTAATTTGTTTTGACTTCCACTGCACAAAAGTACTGACAGTGTAGGCAACATGAAAAAAGTTTAATAATATTGTGTTTAAGGACTCTGTAATGATGATTTTTGAAGAAGTGTAAGAAATTACACTTAATTCTACCAATCTTCCTGTCCATATATAATATTTACATACTTTTGAGTTGGAATCCTGTCTTGCTTGTTCACCCACCATCCTTCATCTTGTTATTGAAAGGCATCCTCCTGCCTCTCACCTTCATTCCCAAAGCTTAGCCCTGCTGCTCCCCTTGAATATGAAAGGAAATTATTCCTGAGCTGTATTATTAAGAGTCTCAGGACACAGTGGGAATGCATGTCTAAAACCAAAGAGAGGTAATCTCTTTCAGTTTCACTATGAAATTAGATCAGTCAGGGCCTACTATGAAGCTGCACCCAGAATTTAGAGTAAGGCTCCAAGTCTTGAGAGACCCTTCTACTAAAGCCTTCAAAAGCTGAGCTTTAGAATTCTGTGCTCTGGTAATAGAATACACTGCTCACAATAGCACAGCACACAGTCAGGCTGGAGTACACTATGATTGCCTCTTTTATCTCAAGTCATCTCACTCCTGACCCATTGAGAAACACACGTTGATGATCCAATTAATGACAGATTTAAACTATTTAAAATGAACATAAGCTAGTCCTGTTAATTAGGGAGTCTGCAATTTTACCTGTCATATACCCTAAAAATGAGAGACCATAATAGAAATTGTAATATATAGATTTCTTGGTGATGTGTTCAAACATTTGTAAAAGCTATGTTTATTTGTCTCATTTGGCAATTAACGTGAAAGAAAAACCCAGCCTTTGATTGCAGGCTAGCTTCTAAAGTATTCAGCAGGGGTAAGTCTGCTAAACATTTTAGTAAGCTCCAATTTAATGTTACTTAGCCAGGTGTTTATAGCATAAATGGGATGTTACATACTCTGATGAATTACTACTGTGACTATTAAAAAATTCATATTTTAACACACTCTTCCATCATTTATTTGTATTTGATTATGCTCATGAGTTTGTCAGTACTGTGACACAACCTAATTTTGTTTTCTAGATATTTGACATTTATAAAAATGAATAAGATAAAAACAAACCTGGTACCCAGTTTGCTTTTCATGCTTAAGGCTAGATTTCAACCAGTAAAATGATAAAAGCCTGATAGCGGCCTAAAATATGGAGCCCAGAGAAGTTTAAAATAAACTTCTCTTTGTTGCATTTGGCATTAATATTACATTGAATGGTAACGTTACATTGAATGGTAAAGTTTGCTTCTTATTCTGTATTAATTTCAGTTCCAGTGATGTCTTAATCATCACTGGGAATGACTGCAGTTAAAGTCAAATTAGGTATGCATATAAAAGCAGGAGATGATCAGTTTTAAATGATAGATCAACTTCTAACCCTATTAGTTCTTCAAATCTGGCTTTTGTTTTCCTGTGAGCAAGGAAGCAGAAGAAAAACTATTAGTGATTTCTAAATCTAAGAGTAACAGATTAAGACCGGTAAAAGGAATACTCTGTGCTTGTTCAGTTTCCTTTGTGAATTCTTGGACAAGTGAAGCACATTTTCAGGAATTCCCAGGAATCCCAGTGATAGAAATCATCAGAATTCCTCTAATATTAGCTCTCAGAAGCATAGCAAACTCTTTTCTATGATGCAGTCTAAATTTAAGAAGAACATACAAAGACAGAGAAGGAAGCATAAAGAAAAAAATAAAACAGAGACGTCAGTATGGTAAACTAGTTCACTAGATGTCTGACTGTAGTGAAGAGGTTTTGCAGACATTATAAGGCAAGATTGTTTAAAAGACAGATTTGAAGGAAAGACAAGTTCTTTTAAAGGATAAGGAGTTTTCTGTGTGAAAGTAGCAGCATAGAAAGAAACCAGGAGGTATATTTTTAATTTACAGTGTATCGAGGATGCCAGCCTAAGCCTAGTATTTCTGCATTCAAATATGTTATTGTTCTCAAGTGAGTTTTACCACTGAAATCCAGACATCTCAGCTGTCTTGTAATACCACATAGATTGCAAAACTGTGTCAGCAAGAGATACAGTTTGACAAAGCATCACATGTTCGAAGAAGGTATTTGAGTCCATAACATCTAGCTAGAATAGAACTGTGGTTGTAGAATCTGACTTCTCAAAACACCCTAAACATCTGTTTTTATAATTATTTATCATGAAAAGGACCACACACAACTGAATCTGTTTTGATTCAAATCACTGATTTCACAAAATCTTTAAAATTTGCTGTTGGATAGATCATTTTCTTCAAGCTTCTCTTGAATGTGCTTGGTACCCACACTTTCCATGTCAGGATTCTGAATTCTGGAGGCATATTTGGAGCGTGGAGAGAACAAATGTTCCAGGAAATGTTCCAGTGTAGCAGTGAATGTTAGGGCCAATCTGGTATCAGTCCAGAAACAGAGAAGAGAGCACATCTACTATAATAAAATCTACTATTATCTCCTTTTACTTTATTAGTAAAAGGAACTAAAATGAATCCACTCTTTCACATGAAGAGCAAACAGTATTTCGTAATGTAGGGAAAGGTTTTCTTCCCAAATGTCACTTGATCTTCCTGTTAATCTCTGAAATAAATGACATGTATTAGTGATTCTGCTCTTAAAAGAAGCTCTGTGCAAGAATTAAAGGGCACTATCCTCCCCTTCCAATCATCTGCCATCACTTCAGGAATATAAAGAACAGAGCAGTTAGAAAGACCAAGCAAGGTTCTGTTCCTCAAATGCGCAGCCAGCTGATAGTCAAATTGATCACACATTGTCAACAGCTTCTGCCCACTTCTCCATCATCTTAAAACATGGCAGTTTCCATCTGGGGCTGGTAAGGGGTATGTTGCTGAGGCAATGTCTGTTTCCTCTGATATAACCAATCTCACCAGTCTCCCTGGAGGCTTCTGTCAACTGTATTTCATGTCCTTCTCATGGGAGGTCTACAAGCTCAGTTTTACTCCCATGGACTTGTTTGACCCTAAACCCTGATCTGGTCACAAGGGTTCTGCTAACTTGCAGGACATGTCTGGGACAGACAAACTCTGAGGAAGTGAGCAGGGACATCCACCATGTTCTGGAGTTTCCCCATCCAAAAAGGCTTCATAAACCATTTGTGCAGTTATAACCCATTTAAGCTACTTCCTGCCATGTTTACAGCATATATGGATTGTCTAGAGTAGTTTTGCCTAAAAAAGAATCTCTTCTCCTTGAAGTTTCAAGCCAGTGATCTACTTACGCATGGCCTTCCTTTCCTGTGCAGAAGTTCTCCCTCCATTGTGCTAGTACAGCTGTTTGCATAGTTGAATTCTCAGTCACACTTGTGAAATGAGCTGGCATAAATCAAAATGGCTTTCTGTTGTAGCTATTTTAAGAGCAGATCATTCCTGCAGTGAGCCTCTCTCATTTAGAGAGAAGCCACATAAACAGTGGAATCAATTTAACTGAGAGAACAATATTGTTTAATGGAGGAAAAGGGAGATGGGGTGCTCCTAAACAAATCACATCTTGCTGCATTAAGAAGGAAAGGAATAGATTTCTAGAGAGAGATATGGAGGGACTGACTAATGATAGTAGATTGAGCAAGCTTAAGGAAGATGATTAACATAATTGAGCTGAGTGCTTAACATAATTGAGCTGGTTCTCTTGGGGCATATTGACTTCCTAGTCTATGGTTTTTTTTTTTCTTTGTGCTCTTCAATTGAAGCTGAGATAAAAGCAGTATTCAAACAGAAGTCTAGACAAGATGTGTTCATTTATTGTGTGTCAAAATAGACTGTTAACTAGATTCATAGAATTTGTATTTGCCAGGAATTGAAAGTTAAAATACATTTTTAACATATTTGTGTTTTGAAATGTTTATGGAAACTATTAGCAAAACAGTACCAAACATTCACACATAACACAATCAAAGATTATTCCTTAAATTGTAGGCAAATTCAAAGTTTGAACATACAAGTAAGTATGAAATACCTAATTTTCATTTACTTTACTACAAACTAAATCATCAGCAGTTACTGTTTTCTGTCTGCCCTCAACTTTCGTGCCCACTCCTTTCTGTATGTTCACCTTCCTCCATAAAGGATGTTATCCCTTTGTGTCCTGGCTAACTGGACACAAAAACGTGTTGACATTTTTCTAAATTGCATCTTTGAAGGAAACAAAATATGAGCCCCAGTTGTATATCTGTTAAAGTACTCTGTTCCTCTGGGGCTAGTCCATGTATTCCCATTCAGTGTCCCTGCCCTTCCTTTAGCAAAATAAAAAGGCTTTAAAAAGCTAATCAGTTATGCATTTTTAATATGTGTTTGTGGATATGCAATGAAACATAAGCTGCAATCCAGCCCTTAGAATGTAAAATTCACATCCTTATGTGGGAGTAGGCTACCAGAATGAAAGGACAGACTTATGAACACTAAGCTCTCAATTACAAAACTCATTTGTAATACAAGTGACTATTCAATCTTTCTGACTATATATATTAAATTTTTTTTGTGGATGCTGACAGCCTGGTCAAAGAGAAATTTTTAGGGATCAGGCAGCTGCAGAGCTTGTGGGAAAACAAGTCAGATAGACTTTCCCAGGAATTGCTCTGGAGGAGCTAGGAGAAGACATTCTAAACAATTTCTAATCTTTGCACCTGCTGTCTTGCCAACTTGTTTACTTGCAAAGATGTTTACGAAGAGGTGTTGGCTTGAATGACGAGTCATGTCCAATTGTATCAGAACAGTGTGTAAAAAGGATATGCCTTTTAATAAACATTGCTATATGCCCTCCAAGAAGATTTGGAGTATTATATCATTATTTGCCATCCCAAGTACATAACAATATTTTTTTCTTTCAGGTAATGACAGAATCCTTCGTTTGTGGAATCCTGTTGTTAATTTTAGTCCTATAGGGAAGCTATTAGGACACAGACATAGTATTGTGGATATTGTGACAAATGAAAAAGATCAACATGTCATCAGCCTGTCCTGTGCAAAGGTAAAACACTGTTCTGAACCTCAAGGAAACAGGGCTGGAAGAAGGATCCAGAGAAGTCCAGGCCTGTCAGCCTAACCTCAGTGCCCCGCAAAGTTATGGAACAGAGGGTCTGGAGTGCAATCACATAGCACATACAGGACAACCAAGGGATCAGGCCCAGCCAGCACAGATCTAGGAAAGGCAGGTCCTGCCTGGCTAACCTGGTCTCCTTTTATGAGCAGGTGACTCACCTGGTGGGTGAGGGTAAGGCTGTGGATGTTGTCTACCTGGACTTCAGCAAAACCTTTGATACTGTCTCCCATGGCATTCTCCTGGAAAACTGTCAGTCCACAGCTTGCACAGATGCACTTTTGCTGCATTAAGTACTGGTTGGATGGCCAGGCCCAGAGAGTGGTGGTGAATGGTGCCACATCCAGTTGGTGACCAGTCTCTAGAGGTGACCCCCAGGGATTAGTGCTGGGTCTAGACCTCTTTAATATCCCTATTGATGTCAGGATGAGGGGACCAAGTGCACCCTCAGTAAATTCACAGACAACACCAAGCTGGGGGAGTGTTGATCTGCTGGAAAGGAGGAGGGCTCTGCAGATGCATCTGGAGGGACTGGATTTATAGCCCAAGGCCAAAAGTATGAGGTTCAATAAGACCAAGTGTCAGGTCCTGCACTTTGGCCACAACAACCCCAGGCAGCATTACATGCTTGGGAAAGAGTGCTGAAAGCTGTCCATCAGAAAAGGACCTGGGGTTCCTGGTCAACAGCAGCTGAACTTGACCTGGGAATGTGCCCACGTGGCCAAGAAGGCCAATGGCATCCTGGTCTGGATCAGCAATAGTGTGGCCAGCAGGACCAGGGCAGTGATTGTCCCCCTGTACTCAGCCCTGTTGAGGCAACACCTCAAATCCTGTGTTCGGTGTTGGGCCCTTCACTTTAGAAAGGACATTGAGTGCTGCAGCATGTCCGGAGACAGGCAGTGAGGCTGTTGAATGGGTCTGGAGCCCAAGTCCTACGAGGAGTGGCTGAGGGAGCTGGGAGTGCTTAGCCTGGAAAAAAAGGAGGCTGAGGGGAGACCTTATCACCTTCTACAGCTTCCTGAAAGGAGGCTGTAGCCAGGTGGGGTTCGGCCTCTTCTCCCAGGCAACTATAAATAGGATAAGAGGAAATGGCCTTACACTGCCAGGGGAGGTTTAGGTTTAATATCAGGAAGAATTTATCCACAGAAAGGGTTGGTGGACATTGGAATGGGTTGCCCAGGGTGGTGGAATCACCATCACTGGAAGTCTTAAGAAGCAACTGGATGTGGCACTTAGTGCCATGATCTGGTTGACAAGGGAATGCTTGGTCAGAGGTTGGACTCAGTGATGTTGGAGGTCTTTCCAACCTAAATGATTCTGTGATTCTGTGAAATCAGTGTTACAAATTCAAGTAGGAATCTATTTTTGTGTAAGTACTTCTGATAGTAATTGGTTACCAGTTCATTTATTTTAATAAAAAGGCTTAAGTTTAGCTTAAAATTTCCAAATTATTTATGTTGAGAAGCAAGACTAGAATGGAACTATTTGACATATTATCTTCCCGAGTGTGACAAAAGAATGCTTACAATAGTAGATATTAGCATTCTGATAATTTCTGTATTACTTCGTAACTGACAGATTTAAAACAGAACCTGTACTCAAATGCTTCATTCACTAGTGATCACTTGCAAAAATTTCCTCCAGTTCTTTTTTCCCCCACTCTTCCTACCAGCCTACTAAATCCATAGGTGGAGTTTTTCTGGTGTGTCTATATAACATGTTCAACTATTGATCTCTTCTAACCAGTGTCTTTTACAAGGCTTACTGATCCAAAGCATTGCCCATAAACAGGAATGCTAATAAAATCAATAAGAACACTTATTCCACCAAATATTGCAAGATTCTGCTGGAAAGAGATAGGTATATGAGAAGTGACTGGTGGAATCATGGTGTTGATTATGATTTGTCAAAATGAGACTTCTCAGGAGAGAATAAAAACTTCTATAAATATATGCAAAAACAAAGAGAAGCCCCTGAAGGAATAGTTGTGAATTCCTATACAACTCTTTCAAGGTGGTCCAATGCAATATTTTTGATATTTAACACTATTCAATATCCTTATTAGCATCTACAATGATGGAGTAGAGAGGATAGATACTAAATTAACCAGTTACGCCGAACTGGTTAAAGCTGCAAGCCCTGAGCAGAAGTATTAGAGTTCAGAATGGTCACTAAAATTGAAGGTTTGACTATGAAAAATAGCTCCTATAAATCAATAAGGCCCAGTGTAATTAGTCTCCTGATATCCTTCTATCTCAAATATTTCTATATTTTTATTGGATTATGTGGGAAATATTGCTGAATTATTTGTTCTTCCCATGCCACTCCTCTGCTATAACTGCTTACCACTTCTCATTGTGGTGGCAGTAAATTTCCACTCTTTTAATCTTATGCTTAAAAAAACCTGCATATTCCTAAATTAATACTAGCTGAAAATAAATTATCAAAATTTCCCATTTTCACATAATCCTGGAGCCATAGCCCTTCCACCTTCCTCACTCCTATAAATCTATACCTGTCTGTTTTGTAGATAACTCTGTAACTTTGCTACAGGCATACATTACTGTGAACTAAGGAGGATTTTGACAGATAGCCTCAAGCAATACATGCAGGAAAAATGGAGTAAGATGTAAGACATGACTTAAGGGAAATGAATGAACATTAGGATATTTATGAAAAAGCAACTGAAAATTAAGCCCCTGGGGCAGTAAATGTACAAAATCTTTTGAGGGCCCTTCTGGGCTTTTCTATGATTCAATATGATGATTTATAAGAAATTAAAATCTATTTTTTAAGTCTCTAAGTGTGTAGATATGTGATCTTAACTAAATATAGCTGAGTAGTGCCAATGACATCAGTACGACCACTTGTACCTGCAAATGTATATATGAAAGTTTGTTTTAACTAAAAGCCATGTGTGTTTAAATAGTGCAGTGAGTTATAAGTCTGAAATTACACTTCTCAAAAAAAACCAGACAGATTCCTAAACTTTCAAGTGTCTTATAAATCTTGTGGTCATAGTGAAAACTATATCAAAACAGGAATCCTTCACAGAGGAGTCTAAACATAGACTTTCAAATAAAGTGCTTATCAGTGTACCTCATATATGCAATCTATAGAAGATATATTGTATATCAAATAGCAGAAGGAGATCAGATATAACAGGATTTCTTGATAGAACTAATTATTAGTAAAAAGTTGTCAGGCAGCTATGAAAAATTTTCTAATTCTCCTATCACATAAATTAAACTTAGGTTTTTTGGGTTTATAACATAAGAATACCTACAAATTAGGTAGAAACATTGATTTATGCATACTTTCTGTATGACCTTTACTAATATGAGTTAGCACTTCCATAGTAATGACATTGAGGTAGAGGGGAGGGCCAAGGCAGAAATTTTCGTAATTCTGTTTTGCTAAACTTGCTTCAGAGTATAATATTCATGGAAATAAGTTTGTTCCTGATCTTCCAGATTGTGAAGACTTTGGAGATAACGGTTTGCGTAGGTGCAGTTACAGCCGTAGTCCACAGCCACGTCTTTTTCTTCAGCAGTTAAGTGAATTTACAAGAAGATCTGAAATATTGGTGTCATCTATGTATTCTTAATCATAGGAATATGCTCTGAATCCTGTGTTGGGATTTCCCACAAACACAATTGTATGTTAAATTATATACCACAGCCCAGCGAGCTGCATTCATCACACTCAGAGTGTGGCTGTCTTGACTTACATTTTGGTTGAAAATATTTCCAAAAACTAATTACTGTTAAATTTGTCTGAAGATATTAACTCATCCCTTGTGTCATTGTACCAAAAATACAGACTCAGATTCTCATATAATACATGGACCCTTTGCTAAAGTGTCAGCATGTTATAGGCATGGATTAGATTATTGGCATAAAAGTAAAAGCAGATGTCTATAACTGCAAATGCAAATATATGTAACTCTTTGATCAGAATTATTCTGTAGAAGCCACTAAAGCAGTTTTCAGGAAACATTTTATCCAAAATGACTGCCAAAGTATATCTTGAGATTTAAGGTTGTAATACTATTGATATTTATCATTTGGGAGCTATAAAAAGAGGAATGAGTGATTATTTCCTACTGTTAGAACTATTTTACACCTTTTCTCTACAAAGTAAAATAGTATGGCTTATTCAAGCACTGAAGCAACATGTTTTTTATTGACAGGAAGTGCTGGTAGAATATGTTAAATCCTTTTTAAAAAGACAGCTTTGGACTTGGAATTACAGCTAAGCATTATCCTCAGATGCTCCAAGATACTCTAGATAGACAATGAAGTATGATATGAGTTTGATGTTTCCAGCCAGGCAAGGCAAGATTGTCTTATATAAAGGCACTTGATCTTCCTGGTTATTACATTACCAGTAATGCATTTTTCTACAAATACCAGTATGCTAAGTTAATAGAAATTGCTATAGTTGTTTGGTTGTTTTTTTCCGGTTGAGCCCAATAAACAGAAGAATTACTTCTACAGAATGTGTGGTAATATAAGAACAGTCTGTGAGGTCAGGAAATAATGGAAAATTGACTTGATGCTTCAGCATAGATAGAAGAATGCTGCATAGAACATCTCTGCTGTGTTTATTTTTTCCTCTCCTTCATGTCACTCAGTCCTTCATTGCCCCTGTCTCTCTAGTTTGCCCATTCTTATTTTTGTGCTGCATCATGAAGCGGGGGGGTTTTTTTGTTTTTTGGGTTTTTTTCCCCCATGTTACAGAACTGATTGAATGCATTCAGGAAGCATCAGGGGAAAAAAAACCCACAAAACCACTCATAGGCACAGGGGCTATTAAGCCTGGAGATGTGGCAGGAAGCAGGCCATTATCTGAAAGATGATCTTACACTCTGTGGAAACAAGGAGGTTAAGGCTAATGGCAGAGACCAGACCTGAGTGAATGGCTCTTGTACTGAAAGGCTGTGACAACCACTCTCTCTCAGTGCAAAGTGGGGATTCACAACTTGAACAGTGGAGGCTACAGCTTTGTGTCTTGCCTACTTGAGTTGTCAGTGGAAGTCAGAAAACCAAAATTTACTTCGCCAGTTGTCTCATTGATTTTACTAGAACATCTCCAGTGGTAGGTTTGGTTGAATTAGAACACCTAAGTCAGTCAGGAGAACAAGATTTGAGCCTACAGGCTTCAATGCATAAAAATAAACAGTTTTATTTGATGATCAGTACAGCTAATACAGGAAGTATATTCCCAGTCTTTAAACCACTGTACAGCATCATTTGTAAACACAAACCTCTTGTTTTAAACTAGTGAAGGCAGTGTTCTTTAGGTTTTCTCTTTTTAAAAGTAATTTCATTTTTGGTAGCTAAAGAGCATTGTACATGTTTACACATGGCAGGAGAATAGTGCAATAAGCAGGGATTTCTCATATTTCAGTTCTGGGGCATGGGAGAGTTTCATTCCATTCATAATTTCTTCAAAATCTAACGCAGCCAACATGATGCAACCACATAAACATTTCCCTGATAAAATTTGCCCATCCTAAAGTAACTCTGTTGTACATATGTTGGCTTTACTCTTACACAACTTAAGGGTAGATTTTTAGCATTTCAGAGAGGATAAAGGGAGGTAAGATATGTTATTAGTTTTTTTCATTTTCTGACTTTTGCAAATTTACTCAACCCTTGATGTTATCAGTCTCCTGTCCTCCCTCTCCTGATCTGCTTAATATCGGCTGGGAGATATCCCTGTGGGAAATCATAAGTGTCTTTGTCAGTCAGGAACTGAGCAGGTGATTGTGTCAGTGCCTGTTAGTGTGGATGTCTGTATAACCAGTTTTGAAAGCACATGATATTGTTATAAGGATGTATTTATAGTACAGTCATTTGTCTTCCTG
Source organism: Hylia prasina (assembly GCA_013397195.1). NCBI lineage: Eukaryota > Metazoa > Chordata > Aves > Passeriformes > Sylviidae > Hylia > Hylia prasina. The sequence goes on from VYXD01006142.1 coordinate 1,250,100, forward strand.
AAAAATGAGAGCAACTCAGCTGGAAACACACTGCTTAATTTATGTCAAACCATTGCTAATCACGGCTGTTACTGGAATGTACTGTATAACAATATTAATTTAATCTAGATAATTTGAAAAGGAGGCATTTGGGAAATCTGCTCTTGTCATTCTTCACAAAAATTATGTGGCCACATCTATGTCAGACACATTTTTTGTTTATAGCTTTGAAAACAAAGTTCTGCCTTTACTCTGGTTGGTTTGTTTGTTTCTCCCAGATATTAAGAATTTTATTCTTCTCTTATATTGCATAATCCTTCAAAAGCATTAAATATTCTTCAGACTTTTCATGTAAGATACTCAATTTTCTGTAATTTCTTGTCCCATTTTCTAATACTCAAATCACTCTGGGTCTTAGATAGTATGAAAAAACCCCACAAACATCAACAAACCACTACAAAAGCCTACAGAAGTCTCAAGGGAGATACCATCCATGTAGATAAATATTGGAAGGGAGAGTGCAAAGAAGATGGTACCAGGATCTTTTCAGTGGCTCCCAATGATCAGAACAAAGATGATGAAAACTGAAACATGGGAGATTCTGTGTGAACATCAGGAAACATTTCTTTACTGTGAGGGAGACCAAGCATGGACACAGGGTGCCCAGAGAGATTGTGGAATCTCCGTCCTTGGAGATGTTTCAAATCCATCTGGACATGGCCCTGCTCTGTGTGGCCTAACTTGAACTATGGTATTAGACAAGGTGATCTTCAAAGGTCCTGTCCAACCACAACTGTTGTTATTCCATGTAAAAGTAAAATTACATCAAAAACTTTATCGAAGGTGAGAGAACCATTCTAAGATTGATTGAAGATTGACAGGAGGAACCTGACTGATTTTTAACTCTTCTGATTCAGGTATCCATGGGCAGCCACGTGTGTCCTACACCTCTAACTTCCTGTTTCTGTCCCCCACACCATCCACATGTTCATTGAAACTGTTCTCCACAAGTGTTGAGTGTTATTTTGTCTTTGCAGCAGGGATTGGGTATGTCTATTGTCAGCACATCCTGCGCACAGTGTGGAGAGAAGACATGCAGAGCATTTACACCCTCTCAATAGCAGCACCCAGTAAATACCCCTCAGGCTCATTGCTATGTAATTAGACACCATTGCATACAGCGGTTTGATTTCCTTCCGGTATCCTTAATGTTTGGGAAAAGAAAGTAATTTCATATACTACCAGGTTAATGGCATTATCTGAGGAAGTGATTTGAAATGCTCATAATTTTGAACTTTGTCAAGTTGCTATCTCAGTAAGGCAGTAGCTGTAGAACTGACTCCTGCACCACATTGCTAAGTCCTCCTTGCCTTAACCTCACAAATAATCCCATTGACATCAATTTGTTCCCCTAAGTCTTCTTACTGTGACAGCGAGTCATAGCACTTTGCAGGATCACCTTCAGGGATCACAAGGCGCATACAGGCACTCTCTGCAGATAACACAGCAAGCAGAACTGCAGTTTGACATTCATGCCTGGTGATTTTTGTCTTTGAGGCCTGAGACGTTCTGTATGAATTTATGAATTTTTTCATTTAGACCATGGAGCCTTAAATGACCCTCTCAAACAGGTGAACAGGGTAGCAAATAGGAGCAGATAAACTAAATACTTCAACAAAAAATCAACTTCAATTGTTCCTTACTCTTCCTGTTATGCCTGCAGTGAATACTGTGGCTAGTGCAACTTCCCTCTGCCCCATGGGTGGTTGGATTTTGGATTTTCCTGCATAAGTGTTTTTTTTTCATAACTCCTTTTAAAGACTTGCAGCATCACCATTCTGTAGAACTGAGGAAAGTTGACTTCCTCAAAAAACAAATGTTCTTTACCTTTCAAAAAGTGTCAGCAGAATGTGAGAGTTTGGAAGAACTGAAAGTTACTGTTTTCTCTAGAGAGTTATTGAGATATTTCCCTGAGAACAGTATTTTAAAGTCAATTATTCTTAACTAGCAGAAAGTTCAAGGGATTATGTTTTGGTGGGGGATGGGGGAGGGGCAAAACCTGAACTTCTTTAGTCCTTATCTGTCTCAGTTAATTACAAACAGAAAGGAGAACAGGATTTGCTTCTTCCAAAGTCAAAGCGTGTTTCCACAATAGCTTCTTATATAAACCTGGCAAGAGATAAGTGTCCCCAAGCCTGAACTTTATTGTACTGAGATCATGTAAAAAATTTACCAATTTTTCTGGCCCTATTTCCCATCTTTTTTCTATTTCCCGCTGCTTTCACATTTTAGTTGTTAAGATGAATCTTTTGCCCTCTGTCTTTGAGTGCATTGAGAAAAATAGATGAGAGGTGTGTTGCTAGTTTTATGAGTACATAAAACAAAGGCTTCAGAGCTAAAAGAAAAGATAGTTCAGACTTTTTTCTATGTTCTGAGTTTTAGGACTTTAAGGGAGGTGGTGCTCAAGAGGAAAACATATATGAGTGCAAATATAGACATTTAAATTTTTCAGATGTCAGAAGGCTCAAGAGTGGGTCTCAGTGGCAAGAACTCCCACTGAATTCTAGGGGCATTTGGTTCCCAATTTTTATCAGAGTCTGGAAATTCCATCTGTAACTATATGATTTTGCCATTGGGTTGAAAAATGAATGACACAAGAGCACCCCAGAACAGAGGGAACTGCTCCAGATTGCAATCCTGGAGAGGATACCAGAGTAATTTGCTGGGGCTGTTGCAGCCAAGATAGAGGAAAGAGATGCACTGTGCATTCCTTGAATGCTGCTGTGTGCCAGATACCAACTGTGTGGAGAAGGCTGGTCACAGTTTGGGAACATAGGTGAGTATCCGTGCTCTGCTAGCTCTTAAAAAAGTCTGTGGGTCAAAGCCAATTCTGCTAACAACTAAATCAAACAAAGTTTCTCATTCATGTAAGCTACTATTGTAGATATAATATTGCTGGAAGTACAGCTCAGCTTTCCCTATGAAGTTGAAACAGTGGGTTGTTTCCAATAGCACTTGAAGCACCTTCTTTCCACATTCCTTCTCCTCCCTAATATGTTTTGTTTGCTTGTATACAGTCTGTATTTTGCATTTCAGAAGACACAGTCCAAAAGCACTTTGCCATAAAGAATATGCTCTCAGAGGTTTTCAGGGATTCCTGGTATTTGTCAGGCTGCTGTGGGAAATTCTTCAATAAATAAGTAAGGACAGTAAAGTTAGTACTAAAAAAACACTCCTAAGGCAACTCCCCCAGCCACTTCCTGATTTCTAAATTAGCATGCCTTTTGTTGCCTGTGTTCATGCATGGATTCATGCAGTCTGTGTGCTGATGCAGATGAGCAGCACTGACATTGTGTCTTCCAGCCACACTGGTGAGGCCCTGTGTGGGAGTTACTCATGTGGAACAGTGGTTTATGTAATCTCCCCATCCCACCCACGGGCTGGGAAAAGAAGGCAGCCATAAGGCAGGGAAGAGATTTATGAATGCTGCAATGTATCTGGGTTTTTGTTGTCACTTCAAGTGACTGCATTTTCTTAATGTGCTACTGGCCTTAACAGCTGAACAAGGAGCAAGTAGCACAGGAAGCTCTTACTTATATTCTCTTGTGCTATAAAAACATCTTCTCTTCTTATTGCTTTGATAGTGTATCAAACCTGTGTTTCACTTTTTGACCAGTTGAACCTGAATAGTCCATTAGACTATTGGAATTGTCTTTCTTCATTTTTGTTTTGTGTAATTTCACTAACACTGAAACAGATCTGGGTTATGTGAAGGTTTATCTCTGTTCAGTGACTTGCTATTTTCACCTGACTGTAATATCTCCATAGATACCTACTTTTACTTAATTTTCAGCTCTTACCCCTGTTTTCACATGCTGTAATTGTGAGTGTACCAGAATTGAGGTTGGAGATCCATCAAGGGTGGATTGCCCTAACTCTTGATTCTCATCATCAATTCTTTTTTCCATTTTTGCCGGTCTATTGTTCAGCTGGATGAAGGGCTTCATGATTTTTTTCCTATTCAAATGGATTTCCTGTTTCAAGGCTTCTCAATGACTGTTTTGCTCTTTGTAGGCTTTAGAAAGTGCATGTCTGAATAAACTGACTTCTGATTAGAAGTCAGTCAGAGGAATGTGATAGACATGGTTCTTTTGACTCAGTACTGTCTTGGGGAAAAATTAATAATAAAAATTAAAATTAATAATAAAAAGTTCTTTAGAATCTTTTCTTTTTGAGTTTTCCTGAAAACAAACAAAATATTAAGGAGAAATTTTCTTCTACTTAACATTCTGAAATAGTCATGTATGAATTTCTCTCTGGTGCCAAAGGTGATTTGTTTAAACATTGATTGATGTATCTGCTCCTTTTCTTCCCTTCCTTTTCAAAATTCTAATGGATCCATCCTTTAAAATCAGGTTGTGACTTTTGTCAAGGCCCACAACACTCAGAGTATTGATGAGAGTGTTGATGTTGTACCAACATGTGCCTTTGTGTTAAAATGCCAGTTAAAAGTGAAGCCATAATAATAGCACAATTGAGTGAATAAAAATAACTTGCACAAATGCCTATATACGACTCACCCGTTATGGCAGCTGAATAAGAATTGCAGGCAGATGTGATGACAGAATAACTTTTGAGAGCATAGTAAAATTATCCTACAGAGAAATACACCACACTAAAGGCCATGAGATCTGAGAAATCATTGTTTCTTGAAGTATTAAAAATATTTTGCTTGGGATAGCTATAAGTTCAACACAGCTTTTGATCAAGCAGGTTGAAAAGTGCTGCTAACATACAAGTAGTCTAGAGTTTGAAGCGGATGCTGCATTTTCTATTGAACCTGAAGGTAAGAACAAATACATCTAAATACATCTAATGCTCCTTTACAGGATGGAACCCCAGCTGTGGTTGATAGCATTCCCTTGTGGAGAGCACAAGAAATTTATATGCATAAAAATAATATTTCTGCAATGTGTTCTGATCCTGATTTGGTCCAACATCTGCTGTCAGTCAAAGGTTTCAAGAATTTCTTTATCTAGTACCTCCTGAAATTTACTTTTGTACTATTGCACACCATTTCATACTCCAGTTCAAATACAAGTTTTTAAACAAGTGACATTTATCCACATGTGACAGAAAAGTATGACACACAGTGGAATCATCTTGTCATTAAGGGGTAGAACCAGTTTTCACAGGATCTGGTTCTGCTGTGGACTTTGCAGGTCAAGACTACAAAATTCAGCATTTCTGTGCATTTTATCCTTAGTAAAATGAGGACAAAGATATTGATATTTCTCTTGCTTATTTTAAAAAAATGTACCATTTTTAACAATGTGATTTTCATTGGAGGCTACAATACTAATGTCATAGAAATAAAATAGTTAAAAATCCAGACAGGATACAGTACTGGATTTTATCCTCTCTCTCTCTCCCCTCTAGGTTTTCAGAGTGTGGGATATACAGACTCTTTCACCACTGCAGGTCTTCTATGAAGATCATGGGACTCCAGAAGAGATGAATGCCTTTCCCATGGTATTTGACAATGATAATGGCCTGCTTTTCACAGGTATATTATTGGAGTTGTGAGAGCATGCCCCTTCTCCTAGAATCCAATTATCAGTATGATTAAATACAGCTGAAGTTGAGTACAGGAGTAAGTATATGAGAATATACAGAATACTGCAAGACAAGAGTGTTGCACATTAAGACTGTTTTAAATTGGGTTATATATGGTGCAAAGTTCAATATTGAAAATGTCATGAAAATATTCAGCATGGGAATTAACAGCAGGAACCAAAGGAAATGAGAAAGGTTTCTCTGAAGGCAAGGTGAGCCTCCAACAGCAAAATTAAACTACAGATATTGTTATATAGACTTGTCATTTCTTAAAAACTATTAAGTTATTGATCTCCCCCTAACTATTCCTCTAGGATACGCCTCTTGTTTGGAGATGAAAACAGCAGCATACAATCTCTGTGGAGCCCTCACAAGTATCCCTATTTAAATCAGTAAACAACCTCAGTAAACAACCTCAGTAAACAACCTCCTTATTTAACTCAGTAGCTAAAGACAGTCCTACAACTTGAGGTGTCAACAGACACACTGCGCAACTGAGTAGGAATAAAATACTGTGCAAACTCGACCTGGGGTTTATGGGCTCTGTTTCCTGACTTTGTAGCAGGGAGCCTGGCACCTCTGAGGGGCCAGAGCTTTGCAGTTGTCACTAAGGATGTTAGCCTTTTATATCTGAGGCAGAGACTCTGTGCCTGGCAAATAAAGTAATTGTCTTTGGAGACAGTTTTTTCTGCCCTTAGATTAGAAGCAAGGCACAAAGCTTGCAAAGCTTGTCAGATCTAAGAAGACGAATGTGAAATATTTTGTTTTCAGTGGCCTGATGGTTTCTACTGAATTTTTTAATTACTAAAGGATACAGATAACTGTTTTCATTTCAAATTTATGCTTGTGATATTTTCAAGGTTTAGCAATGTCAGGAATTTATATAGGTCACTCCATGACAAAATGAGGTAATTTGCCCTTTTAAACAATGGTTCTATAAGTGCCTAAATATTTGTAAAAGTGTGGTCCTAGACTCTATTAATGATTCCATTAAAAACCTAAGTGAATGTCTCCTTGCCCCTGAAGAGAGCAAGAGACTGAGGCTACATGTGAGTGAATTCATTCTCATTGCTCTGTACCTGGCCTCACAGAGGAGATTTTCACTAGGTAATTCACTAACATTCATAAATCACAGCTCACCTTCATGCTTCATTTGAGTGTTGCCATACCTTTCCTTCTGTGCCTGCTTCCAAGCTGCTGGCCTCTGCACTTGGATTTATGCCAAGGATTAGGCAATTTCCTCCTTTGCTCCATACTCACTGCTTCTCGTCTGCTGGTAGATCAGGAGGGATACCAGGGCAGGAATACTGGAGCTGCAATGGGAGACTGCACATGCACTCTGGCTTGAAAGCGCTGTACAGACCTTGTCCTTTCTTCTGTCTTATTGTCTCCATCTACCTCTGTCTTTGCAACCCCTGATATGAGAGCACTGGAAGGTGTTTGGAAAACACCATTCAGAGCTGCAGTGCTGTATAAAGGAAGGTACTGGAAAGACATCATCATTGCCTGCAGATAGAATTGCTTTATCTCTAAGAAAGCAGAAACCAGAATTTATTTGAATGATAGATCTCCCAGTTAGAGTTTTACATAATTGGGTTCATTCCATTTCATGCCAACCAACACTGGGGGATTTATGGCTTCTGCTAATTTGCTGTCAGGATGTCAGTCTCATCAGAGCTGGGCAGAGGACTGTGTAAGACAGGTAAATACTTGGCCATTGTTTGACTGGTTTTTGGGGACTGTGTGTGAATGTTTTCTGCTTCAGAGAACAGGTATTCTCAAAAAACAAACAATATTCCATATTCTCTTCAGAAGAACTGATATGAACCCAATGGTTTACATGAAATCTTTTAATTTCCAGGAAAAGTAATTATGCACAAAATATATATATTCTCACTTTTATCATCTTGTGCAGGTTCAGAAGTCATTGATATATATCCCCTAGCTAATGTGATACAATATTCAAAAGAGTTGCCTCAAACACATGAGAAGAGCCTCAATGTTCTGCTTTACAACAGGGTTTTTCACCAGATTCTCAGCATTTGCACTGAGTCAATACTGAAGGTGAGTGTAAGTTGTCACCCTTTATACTGAAAAATAAAAGTCTCAGCTTTTTTATTCTGAGCAGGGTATCAGGAAATTTGGTAAGTTAGAAATTTTTTTTAATTCAAAGTGTTGTTTTTATGGCTATTTTTGGGGTCCAAATAAGTGGTAGCCATGAACCCTATTTGGGTTCGGAAGATCCGACTTTTCTTTTTAACAATGCTACAATAATCATAAGAGGTACTGAGAACCTGTAGTTTTCACCAGCTGTTGGTACATTAGATGGCAGAATTTGTAGGGAAAGGTAGCATCTTTTATTGGGTCAACTGGTGATGCATGGCATTCCTGTGGAGAAAGGCTTTTTTTGTGTAATGGTTTGTTCAGATTATACTCTCTCTGAAGATATTATTTGTCACTGTAAACCCTGCCTTCCTTAGACCACATGGCTGCAACACTATTACAGTCACAAGATAATTTGGAGCACTTGGTGCTACAGAAAATCAGATTCCAGTGCATATAGAATCAGTGGCTACTTGATACATCCAGTTGAATCTGAGCTATCCCCCTACAGTGACCAAGTTTTATACTGGTATTTTATTACAAGATTTTGCTTAAATTTCTAAAAGGATTCAGTAATTATACGAGATAGTTGTTTCTACCTTTTTGGTTGTTTCTGAAAAGTCTCATTTGTATATTCTGAACAGACACTATAACTCAAACAATTCTAATTAAATGTCTTTGCTTTCAAACTATAAAAACACTTGATATTTAATGTCAATCTCTCTGACTTAACAGGGATCTTTATCATAGCATACATAAAAAATGGAGCCTACCCTTGCCTGGGTGGCTTCCCTAGAGAGAGGGACATTTTCAGGGAAAATACACTGGTGTTTGAGTAAAATATTTGCTATTGGCCATAATCTCTCCTATTACAGTAGAACACATTTTGTGACTAGTTTTAGAGAATGTATTAAAAATAACTGTCTTTATTATTTTTTCAGGTCTGGGACCTAGAAACAGGATCTCAAATATATCAAATAGAAGATGCACATGGGCTGAATACTGAGGTGACCTGTGCAGCCATTGAAATAAATGGGTTTTATCTTGCTACTGGGGCATGTGATGGTAAAGCAATTAAATAATTACTACCTTTTTTTTTACCTTTACTACTTTGTATTACTGTTTCTTTTTTTTTAATGGCATATTACATTAGAAGACAGAACTCTTCACCTTGACTATGTCAGTGGCAGAATTAATTTTGATTGTACAGCTCTCTGTCTGCAGAAGGGTGGGATGGGTCTTGGCTGGGTTCTCTTTCATAGGTGGTTCACAGAAATGTGATTTTAGGCTGCTTGGGCTCTGGTTCTTTTTAAGCCTATTACTCTTTGAAAGACTGTCTTCATAATAATCAGGACCTAGATCTATAAGACCAGATGAAGAATGGTAGTTTTTAAATTTTCTAGTCTCTAAGCTCAATTTTATAATGTTGGAAGTCGNAGCAGAGACTGCATCCTTTATGGATCCTAAGAGCACAACAGAAGGTGAATGTTGTCAAGTCTTACAAAAGAAAATCACATGTAGTTAATTGCCTCAAACCAGATCTTCTCTTTCTTTCTCTTTCTTTTTCTTTCTTTCTTTCTCTTTCTTTCTCTTTCTTTCTCTTTCTTTCCCCTGTTTGATTCCCTGGATTTGCAGCACAGGTTATTGCTAAAAGTTCATTCCTTTTTCTACATTTTTGTCATCCCTGTGTAGGAACAGTGAAAATCTGGGAGTTTGAAAGTGGGCAAGAAGTTAAAGCCTTGCCTTTAGCACAACACAGCAATGATGCGCATCGTGTGCTGAAGATAATATATCTGAAGGCTGATGAGAGTCAACATGCTCTTATTGTTTTGGAGCAGAGAGGGAAGATAAAAATCATTCAGGTTTTTCAAATATGCTTCTTTTTTTCCCCTTAATTTCATTTGGTATCTCCTCATTTCTGAGGTAAAATAAGACTTTTTTATTAATTAGTAGATAAACTTTTAGAAACTGTCAAGGAACAATCTACTTTTTCAATGTAATCAACTTAGCTTTCTACCCTTCTGTCTAGTGTTAAAATGTTTATTAGTCCATCACTATTTTTCAGCATTCTCACATTTTTTTCCTTGAGTTTGCTTTTTCATTTGTAATTGAGGTTTCAGTAGTTACAGATCCTTTCAGGTAATGGCTTTAAAATATTGGTGTTGTTACTACAGATGGTGTTTACACTATTTAAAGAATTTCTTAGGATCATACTTTAATGAAAAGATTATTTTATTTTATTTTTGTTTAAAATTAATAGATTAAGACAGTGGATTCTTAGGAACTGATACAAAGAAACAAGCCAGTAATAAATCAGATTGACTTGATTGGCTTGATTTTGAGCATCTTCTCTGTGTTCCTTTCAGCTAAAACTAACAGGATGCATTCGCAGCTTACAATAATTATGGCTTAACTTCTCAGACAAACCATGTTTCTGTGAAATTACATTCCTCAAATTGGAATGTTTAACTTGGGACAAAATTCTTCTGAAACTATAAAGCTGCTGTGTGCAAGGTAGAAAATGTGGGTTTAGACAGATGATATATTCGAGAAAAAGAAACAAATATACAGGCTCTCATCTCAGTAAATAATTTATTATTTTGAGCCTGCTAATGAAAAGCTGCTTTATACAGGGTTTGCTTCTGTTATTCAGACTTTTTGTAACTACTGCATCACACCACTTGCTCCTCAGTGTTATTACTGAAATTGTTTAACAATCCATGAACTGTAAATGACATAAATGTATCACTTGACAAACAGGCTGGTGAGGAGTTGAATCTCCTCCAAGTCTTTATGATGCTAAGTAGATTAATACTGTCTCACATGCTTGTAGAACTACATTTTTCCACAAACATTTCTGCAATAATGAGAAATACAGGTTGTTTTATTATTAGCTATATTAAAGGCTTTAAATACAGTAGTTAGCAAGATAAACTGGAGTAGCAGCCCAAAAAAGTTCATCCTTTGCAGGACTCTACTACAGATCTCTCAATTTTTAGTCCTTCCCTAAGGTATTTCTTGTTTGATTAACTCAATAGCATAAAATATACTGAAATCTTAATTATTGCTTCATTCTGCAGCTCAAGACATCTACGAAAACAGTAGCAAACCTAAGGAGCTGATTGCAGCAACACTTCTCAAAATGGACAGAAATTTCAATGTTAGAGCAGGAACTAGATACTGGAGTGAATTTGTTATAGTTGGAAAAACATCAAAGTAACTCCCAATTGCCTCTAGATGTGAGGGGGAGGAATCAGAGACTCAGGGCTTTAGCTGAGCTGTAGCTTCTCTTCTCACATAACTGGAACAACCATCACTTTTGCTGGATATTTTGGTGGATATGAAATAGAGAGTAACAATGCTTGTGAAATAAGCAGCTAAAACTAAGGAGACAACTTACTTCAAGGAGGTAGTTAAAATGAGTAAAATCAATAGCTCTGAACTCCACAGCTGCACAGCTTCTAATGTAACAGCAGGTAATTTAAGGAGAGCTGAAATATGTCTAGATGAAGCTTCAGTTTGCAGTTTATGCATATACTAGTTAATAACTGTACCAGTTTTTGTAATTTGTCACAGAAGACAATCTTTTGATACACACTTGCTGTAATTCTTTATGAATAGAGAAATCCTTTCCTTCCTCTTTCATTAAGTCAGTTATTTTAATAGGGTGACTCAGCTCAAACAGATCTATATGTCACATGGGTGCTTCCTGAGATAGTGCCATTTCCACGAAGGGATCCAGTTGTGTATCTGTCACTGAAGCCTAGCTCCTTAAAAACACAAGATTTTTTTCCAGAGATTCGGCTTCTGTGTAACACCAGTTCCATGAAAAATGATACAGAGGTGAGAAACACTTCAAAGTTTCACATCATTTACAGAAGATTGGAAAGTAAAATGTTTACTGTGCTCACAAGGATTTCATGTTTTAGCAACAGGACAAGAACCAAATAATTATTCCCCACTGTGGTCCCTTAGAACCTTACACCTTCTATGATTCTGTAATTCCAAACTTTTCAGTACACTGAAATAAATACATAGAATAAATCATGTAAGAAAGTGACTGTTACTAAGGGCTGTATCTTCCTAGAAGTCCATTGCATGGTTATCACCATAATTAAGGAGTTGCTCTGAACATACACTTCCCAATCCTGTACAATATAGTAAATTGAGGTTCTCACATAAACACCTCTAGAAATGAGATGTCTTTCTTCCTATATCTAGGCTGACTTTTAGTAACAGTGGCACATAACGATCAAGCTCAATATCAGAGTGATTCCATTTTCTCCTGTTACTGCTTCAGTAAAATAAAATGTCAAATTTATGTTTCAATTTATCTTGAATAGTCCACAAGACCTAAGTCCTGTCTTGTAAAATTTCACTAACTTTGTAACAGGTGTGGATGATGTCATTATATCTCTGTTCTGTGACTTAGAATATCTCCACAGATACCTACTTTTGATTAATCTTCAGCCCTTACACCTATTTTCACATGCTCAAATTGCAACTGTGCTGGAAAAAGCAGGTCAGATTGGAGGCCCCCATCCTCTGCATCAGGGAGTCTCCCAATACTTTCACTCCCTGCTTCCTTTGGTTCTTCTAGGTAGCTCAAATACAATAGTATTAAAATAGCATCCCATATGCAGTTGTTGTAGACACTGTCAATTTAGGCATTTTATTAGATTAACAGTTAAAATATTTCACTGTCTATAATGTCCTAGTCTTACTCCTACTCAATTTTTTCTTTTAATCTGCTTTCTAGACTTTTTTATCTTCTGTGGATATTAAGTGTTTTGATGTTTCAAAAGCAGAAGGATGCAGAATGATAGCTACAGGAAGTGCAAATGGTGAAATAAATTTGTGGGATTTTGAATCTGCCTCTGTGAAATGCCTGTAAGTATTACTTGTATGCCTTTTGATCTCCAGTATGTCATACAAACTTCAAATGGCATACTGGGAATTCCAATATGCCCAAATATAAAGGGTGATTTACAAGCAGGAATTAAAGTAGCAATTCGTGTGGGCCCTCCTCCCTCCCACTTCAAATTACTTTGGTAGCTTTTCCTGACATTGCAGATAGGAGAAGTGTTCAGGACAGTCATTTGGGGAAGGGATGATGTAATTAAAAATAATGTTTTAACATAGCACTGCCACTGAAGGAAACTCTCACTATATGCATCACTCTAGTCATTGACTAGAGGCTGCTACTGAGCTGTAGAAACATCCTTACTTTGGAAGTTTTCTGTTTGGGAGGACATTTGGAAGTGATACTAGTTCAGATGATAACGACAGATGTTCTACATTATCAGTATCTCTATCACTGTCCATACCTAGAAGACTGGAAGTCCCATTCAATGAGGAGAAACCTGATGTGATTTTGGAAGTTTGAGAGTAAAGATCTTTCAGAGAAAGTGACAAAGGGTGAGCACAGGATGGTTTCAGAGATTCTTATGCCCATTAAGCTGCTACATCAGTAAACTGAACAATGGCAATATATCTGGTTGGACTGAATGGAGCAGCATGGCAGTATTCCTGTGTTAGTGAAGGAATACATGTCTTTTAGAACCACACAAAGTCAATATCTAACTGTTCTACCCAAGAGTTTCACTTCATACTTCATGTATAAAATTGGCAAGTATGTGAGAAAGTGAGACAAGTTTTCTGTATCATGGAAAATAATCAAAACTTCACTGCAGTTCAGACAGTGGCTCTTTCTTTATATTTTCTTCCTCATATATGAGGCAGCCAATTCATATTGATGCATGGATGACAGGAAATCAATGCTTTGTAAGTAAGATACTTTACCCAGGGTTCACATCACTGTTTGACTGCCAGGAAAAACATTGCTAACATTAACTTAGCTACTTAAGTTACTTCACTTTCCTCTTAAATACTAACCCTCAAGAAAATACTTGGCTGAATGAAATTTTCATCATTCCATCAGGTACCTGTTTTTCCTGGCACAGGCACATTCTGTATGTCCTCTCCACTGACATTAAACCATCATAACTGCTTAACTGATTCTGAAAACTTTCTAAAACTTTAGGTGGTATGCATTCTGAGAAATTAAAAGTTAATATTTTTTTTAATTACAAGTTAAATGTGAAACATTTTCTGGAACAATACACGACCTATCTGACATATCCTGTACAAATATCTTTGTTTTCAGGCATAAAACTACTGCAGAAAACCAGGGCTCTGGAGTCAATGCCATATTATTCCTTGTACATGGTGTTTCCTCTTCCAGGTAACTGTACATTTTATCTTCCTTGGGGACAGGCACAGTCACTTGGAATTTTCTTGTAGTAAAATTATGTAATGTTTCTCCAAGATAGCTTATTTGAATTCAGATTTTATTTGTATTTAATCAATTCAAGTCCATACAGTTAATTAGCCTAGCCATTCTTAAACTTCCATAATGATCATCCAACAATACAATACATGATTTTTTCTACTTATCTCACAAGTTTAAATTATGTTGAAGAATTCAACAGAAGGTAGCTTTTGCCCAGTATCAGCTTTCCAGTGTGCCATAACTTCTTTTATCTCTGTGAGATAATTGCATGGCAGCAGGCTTTTTCTTTATTTTAAACCTGATAAAATCCTCCTGCTTTTAGATACTCTTAGCAAGGAGGCAAGCACATCGAAGTGTGTAGCCACAAGATTCCTCTTAAAACAATCTAGAAGCTTCCATAGGTTGGTAATTGTGGATGAAAAACAGAATTTTAGCCAAATATGCTCATTTTTAAAGGAAGGCATTGCACCTGTAGATCACTTCAGAAACACTTGTCTTCCAATGGATATTGGACAGTGGTAGCCAAAAGGATTCAGTATGGCTTAAATGCATATGCAGCTTTAAGTTTTTAGCAATTAGAGAGCTTTTTTGCTCTTGTGAACCATAAAGCTGGTTTATGGTCTTATGTTGCTTTAAAATCTTCAAGTGGCTTATGCTACTTGATATCAGTGCTACTTAATTGAACAGAAATTCTCTTTTTGACATTATAACTTAATGATTAATTTAAGAAATCTTAGCTAAATAAAAAAAAGTGGTTAAAATTCATAAATAGAATTTTTATATAAATGAAGATAGGCTTTTACTATTCTTAAACAGGAGGATCCTACATGTTGATGGAAAATCATAGTGTCTCAGGATGTTTTGTATTTACTGGGAAGATGCCTGGATAAATTTGACTGTGATCATACACACACACACAAATGTTGAAGCATGATAGCAAATCTGTACAATCTAACACTGAAAATTGCAAAGTTATGGCCACCTCACCAAATTTAAGGGGACTACCCCAGCTGTATAGTTTCTAACTATCCCAGTTATTCAGATACTCTTGCCAAAAACAGAGCAGAATTTTTCAGTCAGAATTTTTCTTGACTCAGAAACAAAGCCATTGAGGATCACATCCATTTTTTTCCTTATTTTCTTCCGCAAAACCTCATTATTGAGAGTTTTCTTAACAAATTGAAAATAAGTTTCTATAATTAATTGAGAACTATTTGCAGAGAGTACTGTGTAAAGTGAAAGGGAGCAAGCCATTGGCATGTGGTTAATTTTTCCCTTTTATGCCTTAAGGATGAATACCAATGTTATTTTTCATTTACTATGGATTTCATTAGCTCAAAACTCCTGCAGGAAGAGGTTGGCTGTGTAATATGCAAATATTGCCTAGTGACTTTAAAAAATATATAAAACCAATACCCCTTAGTCTAATCAGTCTAGTCAGTTCAAGTAGCATTTTATTATGCTTTTTAATTCTTGATGTTGATTTCCAGATATCAAATAGTATCTTCAAAAATGTCAGAGATCTTCAATACTTTCTTTCACACAGGAAAAGAAGTTCCGTGTCCTCTACTGCTTCTGTGAGGAGTGAGGCCAATGCCATTCCAGAGCACACGGGAAGTTCTTTGGACCCACAGGAGGTAGGTATGGTGGTATGATAGATTTGGTTGCTTTCAAAACAAATTTCTGGGTTTTTTAGGTTTTGGTTTTAAAATACTGTGACTTACTAAGATCCCTCCATAACACCATCCACAAAACTAAATACCAAGAATTATGAAGAAATGGTCTTTGTTTAGCCATGTTAAACTGACTGGGGCAGTGCATAAAGAATCCTTTGGTAGTCACCTGGCTGTGTGACCCATGGAATAGCTGACTATCAAAGTGTTTGGCAGGTATTTATCACTAGCAATTCTGACTTTCAAATGAGGATATACAAAGATCCAAAAGGAAAGGTAAAATAGACAAATTATGAAGTACTTGAATAAAAGCAGAACCACTTCTACATTGCAGCCCAGTTGCTTGGATACATTCTTTCAAATAAAAGTTTTTGGGGGGTTTTTGTTGTTGTTGGTTTTGGGTTGTTTTTTGTTTTGGGGGGTTTTTTTTGGTGGTGGTGGTGTTTTGTTTTTTTTTTAACCATCACTGTACTAGTGTCTCGATCTGTATATTTTTGCTAAGGATAGCATTACAGTTTTTGTGACATTTTTTGCCCTTCTATGCCAGAAGGACATGCCATACTTGCAGAGCAAGAAAAAGTAAGTAGGTAAAAAGAGGAAAATCCTGCTACCTCTTGGATTCTTACCAGCATGTTGTTTCAGCAGAACGTGGCACTTGGATAGATTCCCAAGCAAACACTGGCTTAATTGCCATCTGCAAACTAAAGTATCCAATACACTGTGCTGTGTCCTCATTTGAATAACAAATGGAAAGTGATTTGCAGCCTTTAAAAAAAAAAATCCCTGAAAGTTCCATACATCAAGCTTTACATGTAAATGTCTAGGATGAGATTTAAGTGACTTGTCCTCTTCGGAAATACCTCAAACACTGTCTGAGGTGGCTGCAGTTTTCCCTGCCTTACTTGACTTGGCAGTTTCTGAGGTCAGTATACTGATTCTGTCAGCCTTGGGAATCTCCAGAAGCCTGTGTGGCAAGGCACAAATGAGGATTTGTGAAAATTCTCTTACCGAAAATGCAGATATGAGTAAATATTTATATATGTATAAATGTATTTATACACTTTGTTAATTTTTGCTCAAGTCAGTACCAAGTCTGTATGCATGTTCTGAATGACACTCTCAAAGAGAACTAGGTTACATTCACATGATTGTAAGTCATTGACTTTTCTTAAGAAACTAAAGCTATTCAGACAAATTTACATTTAACATGCTCCTTAATTCCCATTAATTATGTTTGTGATTTGTTCTTCTGTTGATTCTCTTCAAATAAAGTGCTTCTTGTTTATACTCAGTGGAAACTGGAGGAATATTTGAATAATCCAACTAAAAAAATAAGTTCTTAAAATAATTTCAACTACTGAAGTTGCACCTAAATTCCACTTCCTAATTCTCTTACATTTTATTATTTTCTTTTAGAAAAATGCCAAAAGTGATGAAATTAAGACTGAAATAAAAACAGGTATGGAAAGATGTTTTTCATTTTTTTTGATGTTGATCTATGAGTTCTGCCGAGATTATTGTAGAAACTGAGTTTGTCAGTTTGTCTGGCAAACTGTGTTTAGAATAATTGGGATACCTTTATTATGTGGATGACAGATCTCATCATCTGCTGCTCCCTCCTAATTTGCAGTTATTTCCCAAAAGCCAGGCCAGGATGCAGGATATACAAGACCTTAATTGCTTTTTTCTTCAAGTAGACATGGTAACACTTTCAGAGTTTGGGAATGTCAACTATACGCACTTCCCTTCTACATAAATATTGAAGCAATTAATTGTTGAAATAGTATAGCAAAAGCCAACTTGAGTCAAGCATCAGTAAACGGCCTCACAGACAAAAGCTTTGAAACTCAGAAAATTCTTCATCTGTCCTTAAAAAATCACAATCAAGAGAGAGCCTAGTGCTTAAGAGTTAAAGCTGTGAAAATGAGTTGGTAAATTTGCAAGAAGTAAATCCTCTAGATTCTTCTGAATCCCTTAGAAATCCTCTGCTGGAAAGCAGAATTTCCCAATAGTAAGAAATTTGATTATCTGCAATGTGGATTTGAGATCCATTTATTTGGGAAAGGAAGCACACCCTAAAACCAGAATGTTCCTAAGCCTTGTAGATGCCCAATGAAATAGACACTCATGTTAGGTCTTGCATCTACTGAATGTATATGAAGGTTCTGCCAGCATCTCCAGCTCTGAAAAAGTTGCAGCAGAAACTCAAAAAGGGTCTCTGACCATCCCCTTGCGTTTAGCAAAAGTCTTCAATTGCAGAAGTATAGAAATCTATGATTCCAGAATTGTTAATTGTCATGTAGTTATTAAATTTCATTGCTGAATTAATTGTTATCTCTAGAAGCCTCATGCAGAGGTTGCACATCTGCCTGGTAGCTGTCCTGATGACCACTATCCTGCACTTCTCCTTCCCTCTCACTTTGCTTGCAGTTCCTGTAAAATCTATGGCTCCCTTCTAAATAAGGTTCCCCTACATCACTGAGCAATAGTTCTGGCTGATTTAGATAAGATAATGAAGATTATTCCCATTTCTTTTCAGTAGTCTTTATCCATAGCTCTAATGTTTTAAGAGTAATGCCATCTTGATGATGGACTTTATTTTCAAATGCAGTTCTTCTAGTGTGTAATTTCTGTGCATTGAAAAGCAATACTAAAACCTTTTGAGGAAATATATGATCATTTGTGTTCCAAAGCAGAAGAAACAACTAGCTGTAAGAACACCCAGAATCCAAAGATGGATGCGCAGTTGTTGATGGCTAAAGCAGGATATTCACCTCTACTGGCTTCTGCTCATGAAAGTAGCTGTATCTGCCTATGGAGTATTCAGGTAGCCAACTGAACATCTTTGGGAAGGGACTGGGATACTGAGAAGATGATTCCACTAATCTTTGTAAAATTGCTTTTTAACTAGCAATTGCAGCAGCAGGTATTTATTGCATCTTTTGGTTATCAATGTTGTCCATGGACCCAAAGTAGTTCTGCTTCAGTAACTATAGCAGGGCTTAATGGCAAGCAGAAAATGAGGACACATGATTTTAAGTAATTATAACAAGCCGACTCTAAATTTATGTGAAAGTCTAGAATTTGATTTTTCACCCACAACGTTTACCTTCTAAGAAAGAATGATAGGCAAGGCAAAGTGTCCTACTCTCAGAAGAGCATAAATACATCTGAAAAATTGTATAAGCCAGCTAGCACTAGTAGGGTAACAAACCAGGAGAGAATAGTGTCCTAACACATAACATCTACAGCTGTTATGGGCTTGAAAAGCCAGTCATGCAACCAAATGGCAAAGGCTTATTTGTCATATCACCTCAGATCTATAAGACTTTTCCAGACATCATGTTACTCTAAATAAAATACACAAAGTAAATACAGCAAGAAGGAAAAGTACCATGATGTGATTGGTAATATTGGTCACTGTGGCAGACAGTGATCATAAACAGTCAGCCATGTTTTATAGGAATCCCAGCTACAGGAAGTCATGGGAAGAATTTTTCAGAAAGATGGTATCAAAAATAGAAAATGATGGTAAATGTATCCAAGTATAGTAGGTGTGAGCTTTATTGGGTTTTGCTTTCTTCACAGTTGATATATTAGTGTACTTAGATTCCTATAGGAATCTCCAAGTTCATATGCCAGTGGTATCATCACTGGAATGCTTGTCATCATCATTACATGGATGACAAAATAAGAATCTCCTTATCAGCAAGACATTCTCCCTCACATCCTCCCAGTCTTGAAGAGGCAATAATGGAGAAAGTCTACTGGTGCTAGCTTGAAAAATAGAACAAGTTGGTGAAGAAGACATTATGGGCCCATTTGCAGCAAAAAACAACATTTCAATAGCAAATGACGGACATACTGATGTTATTCCATAGCAAATGAGGGGTAAGTGGTGAAGTAGGGTTAGGTACAGCTAGATTGACTGGCCTGAAGAATTAAATAGCTTGTACTTTTGATGTACAAGACACAGCAGTCGAGAAGAATACACCACAGCGATCTTCATCATTTGGTAGATGTTTAAATTTACCTTCTTAGCAGCGTTCGGAAGAGACATGAGCCCAGTAATGTTGAATAGATAAAATCAATGGCACTCAAACTCTGATGAATTAATATTTTTAATGTAGGTATTATAAGATAAATATGTGGGGTTTATTTATTTGTTTGTTTGATTATCTGTTTTAGGGAAACTTGATGAAAAAACTTCTGCCATTTTCAAAACATCCCTCAGGTCCTCTGACAGCATTGTGCACAGACACCTTCATTAAAATTCTTTTGACAGGCAGTAAAGGTGAGTAAACATGTTAGTCATTCTGTTCAGGACAGTCAGTAGGACAAGAAAATATCATGCTGTAAATGTGCCAGAAATGTGGAAACGATGATCCAACTGCTGCCAGGTTTTTTCCATCCAAGCTGTAATTAAATAATTTTAAAAGGTGTATTGCTTTATAAAAGGATGGTAGATTAAAGCTTTGTGTTAAAGTGTTGCCAGTAGAATTGTTTTCATAAAAGACATTAAAATTTTCTTCATTCACATGCCCTGAATATACTTCCCAACTAAATTACAATATTGATCCCCAGGGCAAAGACTACTGCTAAGAACAAGCAAAAATTTCATTTCCATGGTGATAATACTAAATAAAAAGTTGCAACTTGAGCTGTACCAAGAGCTGTGCTTCAAACACTGATACAGAGTGCACAGTAATGCCTCCAGCAGTACACAGCTATATAGGAAAAGCACTTGTCTATGCTAGCAGCTCATTGCTAGACTTGGAATTTCACATGAAGTCTGGCCTTCCTTTGGCAGAATGTTCAGAAGTTTATCTGCTGTCTGATTCCCCTTCAAACTTTTGGAGTCACCCTGGCAATTTTCCATTTCTGTGTCCATCATAATGTGTCACATTTCTTTTAAAATACATATTAAAACTCTTTTCTGCTAAAAATTGAGCAACAATTTCACCTTTATACTGGAAATTATGAGGAGTTTCCACTCCTCTTGATTCAAATAAGTAAATGTGTTCAGAAACGCAGCATGCATTGAACAGTATTTCAATTAATTGTGGAAAACTATCCACCCTACTACCTATTCATTTAATACTCTCCCTTTGCCTTTTTGTATCACTGTATTTGCTTTTCATGCTTTCCACACTTCTCTTTTATCTGCAGTGCTGCTACCAATTTCCTTTCCCCACTACAGATTTTTCCTTGCTATGAAAAGGTCAGCTTTTCTGCCCGCCTTCTCCCTTGTTTGTAAATGTACAGTCCTAGAAATCAGATGTGACTGGTATGAAAGTTGGAATTACACAAAATATTCCTCTGTCTTGTAGTAGAAATAAGAAATTTGTCTTGTAGTAGAAATAAGAAATATGAGGCAACTTCATCAGGAAAGAGGGATCTTAAGTAGGGAACAAAGCAGTTGTGGGTGATAAGGAAAGTGGTTCTTTGATTCTAGTTTCACATGAGTGCACTAAAAGGTTGTAAAACATTAGGCATTCATTATGTATACAATTAACTAAATTTTGTCCAGTTTTACCAGGATGGAAAACCAGTGTAATCCCCAGGAAGCTCTCATACCTCAGCTGTGCAATAGACAACTGTCTTGACAAGATGACTCTTCTTTTTCACTCATAATTTAAGGAAAAAGCTTTACCTTACTTCCATTTCAAACCTGTCCTGTAAATGACACATTGTTCACAACTTGCATATGTGTTTCTTTGCATATTAATGAACAGTCTGTGATATCTACTCCAAGCTAGACAAAAAGATAGTTACATTCAATGTAAACTAACTGACCTGTGTTCTCTGCTTCATTCTGCCCAGTGTCTACTGAGAGTAAATGGCAACAACAAGTGAATGTGTAGCACTAAAGAAATTTACTGATACTGTGCTTTCTCCTTGCTTAAACAGAGGGATATATTATTCGCTGGAACATCGCCTCATTCTTAGAAGATTCACGAAATAGAAAAAATGTAAGTAATTATCTTTCAGATCTTCTTAACTTGAACAGTATACCCAGACAAACAGAAAAAAAAAAATAATGCAGAACTCTACAGGGATAAAAATGTTTTCTGCATATAAAGGTCACATTTTGTGCATGAAATAATAACTTGATGCTGTGAAAAAAAAATAGAAGAACATAAGTAAAATGGTGCTAGCATTATTTCACTGTGTTTAAGGAAGGTATGTTAAGAGTGAATTTATCCATGTCCCCTACCATATGCCATTTGCAGGCTGTTTCATGGAGGGATTATTTTTTCGGCTCTTCTAATTTTCAGAAAGACATGCTAATAAATCCACTGAGATGGCAACCATGGTGGGGTACAGAACTGCCTCAAATGTGATTATGTTGCTTTTTCCCCCTCAGAAAATAAAGGAGGAGCTCTGCTGGAGGGCACACGCTACTGAAGTGGTTGACTTATTTATTGAAGAGGAGAAAAATGTGGTAGCAACAGCATCCATTGATGGTTCAGTCAGGTATAAAATGAGTAACACTTCTTACTGCTATGGCAAATCAGTAAAGCTATCGTCCAAGTTCCTTTTCCTGCTGCACTTGTATATAGGCTAGAATTTAAATAAAGTAAAACACTGGGTGCATTTTCTGTTCTGCACCCCAAAGAGCTGGTTTTAATGTAATGCTTCTCTGGAAGTCAGATCTTTTGCAGACTGTCATTTTCTTTCAAAGTAAAGCCCTTGCTTTACTTTGAATACATAGGTAATGACTACATAATTTTAAAAATTACCTCCTGTTCTAATCCTATTTTAGCTTTCAATACTTATTAAATTGACATGGATCCTAAGCATGGCATCTAATCAATGTGTATGCAGTTAGACCATGGACGCTTGAAGATACTTCATAGACAACTATAATTCCTTCTTGACTAACAAGTACACTTGAAGGGGTTTCTTTTGGTTTTCTGGAAGTATAAATGAAGAAATTTTGTGTAGATCCTGCTCTGGTGACAGCACTTCACTACAGGAACAATTCAGAATTTTGGTGCATTTACTCTTCATTTCCATATATACAAACATGAACTGGTTTTTTCTTCTGTTTTTTTACAACAACCTTCTGAATTTTTTTTCACTCTCAAATTACTTCAATTATAAAAGCAGTCTCATTGATGTTTTATGACTAGCACACTGAACTGTAGAACAGTGCTGTAGAATTTGATAATATTTGATATTATCTCACTTCTGTTCCAGTTCTAAAAATACCCATTTTTCTTTTCTGTCCTTTGGCACTGCTTCTACTATGTCTGTAGGCTTTGGCATGCTAGGACTGGATACTATTTTGGTTACTTTGGACAAGCCAGGAAGTTTGAATTATCAGATACCAGTCGGTTGATTTTGCCTTCTGATGTTAAGGATTTTTCTGCTATAATTAAAGAGGAGAGCCAACATATGGAAAAGAAGAAGGTTATATATCCTCTCACACTGGACAGAGACAAGTAAGATCTCATACATTTACATACATGTATGATTGGGGGACCAGTTTTGAAAATATGCTTTAAAAATACCTTTCATCTGAAAGTCAAAAAAAAATAGTACTATGTGTTATTCAGAAAAATCTTTTTAAAGATGGTTTTTGACCCAGTATGGACAACTCTTTTCATTTTTGTGTCTTGATGACAATCAGGATTAGGTGACATTCAAGGTTTGAACTCAGTAATAGTGATGACTTGATACTTGTCTCAGCTTTTAGCCTAATTAGAGGTGGTATGTTATATATACTGTTCAGGTTAGCAGCCTGTTACCTTTCAAATTCCTAAAGTTGCTATATTTCTGGATCTCAAAAAATTTATTATTCAGGACTTAAAAAAACAGTTTTGAGCAAAACACAAATCCTTTCAGAAGAATAAACCAAATTTAATATTTCAGTTTAAGAAATGGTCATCTTAAATTTGTTGAGATGTTATGGATACATTCACATACATGGGTAGAGGATTCACAGATCATGGCATTCTGACACTGGCATAAATGTGTGTTCAATAGCAGTGCTGAACTTTTTTTCTAGGTAGAGTTCTTAAGGGATATGGGTTAGTTACAAGTCAAGCCAGAAAGCCTTGGCCTGCTAGTTTAAGCCCATATTTCTAGTCCTGGAAACTCTCTGGTTCATTAATTATTGGATTAACCAAATGAACAGAAATACTGAAGAGAGCATCTTCAGAGGCAATGCATGCAGTGTCTTAAGTAAGAAAGCAGTCCAAGTATGGAAAAATATTCAGGACTTAAAAAGTCATGCATTGTTTAGTGGTAAGGTTTCATTCATATACTATGTCCATTCTTAGGCTGCCTTTCAACCAAAGCATTTTGGAACAATGGAAAACTTCTAAGGTGCTTTACTGTTACCCCATTTAATTTGGTATCCTGCTAATTATTATTATTCCATGGAGTTCTTGCTAATATGAGTAGTGTCACTGCAGTCAGAACAGTAACACATCAATACAAAGAAGAGCTTGGCTGTGTTTGAAGGACCCCTGTAGTTCCTCTGAATAGTCAGCAGCCAGTTTGAAACCTCTGGAACCAAAGATAATATCATTGAGTCAGCTAACCTGAAAGAAACTTTCCATAAATTACAGGCCTGTGTCAAACTGTGACTACTTTTTGAGAATTCTTCAAATATTTCAGTAGAGGAGAACTGCTATTACACATTTAAACACATTAACTAAACAGACAAAGAAAATGAGAAATGCTTAACTGTGTAGAGAACTGGGGGGAAAAAAGCAGCCACACACAGTGCAATAGAAAGTTTCAGTCTTAAGGTTCTACAAGCTTTGTGCGCTGTCACCTCAAGAGTGACTTGGTTCCTCTGGATTAACTGCGGCAAATAGTGTAACAGAGAGCAAGCCAACCATCACCCAGAAGACTGTATTGCTTCTGGATACTAGGCTTTGTTCTGTACTGGATGCAGACAATTGTCTTGGGACAAGTCACTAATCTTTGTATAGTATATACTACACAAAGTATATTTGTATATTGCTAGTATAATGCTAGTATATTGCTAGTATAATTCACTTTCTGGATAACTCTCACGATATTCATCATTAAGATAACATTGTAGGATCTCCATTCACAAATCATATTATAAGTGTTATTAACAGATATATATTCATGGACTCATAGAATCATTATGGCTGGAAAATATTTCTAAGATCATTGAGTCCAGCCATTAACCGAGGACAACCATATTCACTTCTAAACCATATCCCTCATATCCAGATGCCTTTTGAACATTTTCAAGAACACCACCTCCCTGGGCAGCCTGTGCCGTGCCTGACTACCCTTTCAAAAACTTACAACTCCAGCTCTCCCATCTGCTCCTCATAGGACTTATCCTCTCCATCCTTCATCAGTTCTGTTGCCCTTCTCTGGACCCACTCCAGCACCTCCACATCCTTCCTGAATTGAGAGGCCCAGAACTGGACACATCACCTGAAGTGTGCCCTTACCAGTGCCAAGTATAGAGGGGGACCTAATCACCCACAGTCCTGCTGGCCACACTATTTGTATATCACAGATTGAATATCCCAGAATATCCTGAGTTGGAAGGGACCCACAAGGATCATTGAGTCCAATCCTTAAGGGAATGACCTGTACAGGGATCAAGCCCACAGCTATAGCATTATGAGCACCATGCTCTGCCATGCTCTACCATGCACTATGAGTGAGTGACTGTGTGCTGTTGGCCTTCTTGCCCCCTGGGCACACACTGGCTCATGTTCAGCCACTGTTGACCAGCACCTCCAGGCCCTTTTCCACGAGGCAGCTTTTCAGCCACTCTGCCTCCAGCCTGTAGTGCTGTGGGGGGTTGTTGTGACCCAAGGGCAGGACCCAGCACCTGGCTTTGTTGAATTTCATACTATTGGCCTTAGCCCATAGGTCCAGCCTATCCAGTTCCCTCTGCAGAGGTTTCCCACCGTCCAGCAGATGAGCATTCCCATCCAACTTGCTGTGATCTGTGAACTTACTGAGGGTGCACTTGATCCCCTCATCCAGATCATCTATAAAGACATTAAACAGAACTGGGCCCATCAGTAAGCCCTGGAGAACACCACTTGTGACTGGGAGCCAGCTGGATTTAACTCCATTCATCACCACTCTCTGGGCCTGGCCATCCAGTCATTTTTTTACCGAGCAAACAGCGCACCTGGACAAGCCATGACCAGCCAGCTTCTCCAGAAGAAAGCTGTGGGAAAATATTCCCCAAATGTGCATGCACTTGAAAAGGCACAAAGCCATTAGAGCAGCATATGTGCTTACAGTTTAAACAAGCATCTCAGGAGATCTATTGCAAAATGTCAGCAGGTAGATAGGACCATATAGAACAATGGTCTCATTCTTCTATATGGTTCTATCTACTTGCTGTAGTTTCTCCCTGTGGTTCCTGAGCTTGTGTGGCCTGACTTATTTTTCTGATTATAAAGGCAAGTGTTAATCTGCACTGACAAACAGTCTAGATAATTTCTTCTCATGACTAAATTTGGAAACCAGACATATGAGCAGAGGACACCTTCAGGTGTACTAGTCAGAACTTAAAGAAATGCAGAAAAGCCATTATCAGACAGTGAGTTAGCACATGACTCTTATAAATGGTGTTTATATTAAGATTTCCTGCCTTCTACAGGTGACAGCCATACCTGGATTGACAAAATATTATTGAAGCACTCCATGACAGCTATGAAGGGGTTCTAATATAAAAAATGCATTTTGAAGATGTATGAAATAATTTATATTTCAAAATAACTTCATTTTGGAGCCTAGTTCAAAATAATTTCATTTTGGAGCCATATAAGAATATTGTGTTTATAACTGTCATTTTGATAGGAACTTGAGATTTTTTTCTGTCTTGTACATACAGGTGGAAGTCACTGACCAGTTCACCATCAGAATTAGAAAAGGCTGGACACGGGGAAGTAGCTCATGGCTTCAAGTTTTTCAAAGCTCTGGCTCCTGAAAATGCAGCTAATGTACATGACACATTTATGTTCTGTGCAACATATAGAAAATAAAAATGTATTTCTCATTTAAAAATTATCCATAAATAACCCTACATATCTTTCTCATTCAATAGACAAGCTAGAACAACAATGCAAAAACAGAGGGATCTAGGAGTCTGTGGTTTTCATTCTCGTTTTTCACATTTTCAAATTTCAGTTTAAAAGGTAGCACAAACTGATTCACTGGTTTAAACATGTAAAAGAAACCCAAGAATTTTCCTCTGCTTCAACAGAAAACCTAAATATCTGAAGTTTAGTTGAAGGATGTGAGAAAATACTAGAATAACAGTGAATCCCTGGTTGCATATAATAGTTCTTTCAGGGTTCCTACAAAATCAGAAGCCGGGAGAGTTAGATTTTATGACATATACTTTGTATAACTAACTGAATGTCAGTGGAGCTCTTCCATCTTTGCCTGGCTTTAACCTTAAAAGTCATGGGAATATAAAACTTCTCTTGCAGTTGTAGTAAGAGTGTCTTCATTACCTTTTGTCTTCTGCTACTGATGCACTGACTTTGGCTTTCCTTGGTCAGCTCCAATCTTTGGAAACTTTAGAGTTTGCAAGCAAACAGGCTGGTGCAGTGTTTGGATTTCTTCCTATATATGAGGTAAGCTCACCTTTTGTGGTGGTGTTCATACATCAGAAGCCATCAGCACTTGTACATTATTACAGTGACATACTCTGACATTCCGCTGTTAATTGTTTGCTTCTCAATTTAATTTTCTCACGATTTGCCATTCCTATCCAACTCCGACTTTGGTGAAAGCTTGAGAATCCAACTGAAGTGATCATGCCAAAAAGTGAGTATTGCAAATGTTAGCTTCCCCTGTTCAACCTTGTGTTATTAACGTTTTGTTCAGATTTGATTCTTTTAACCAGCCCCAAACCTATTGATTCCCATCTGCCCAAAGCTTTGAGTATTGTAAGGTAGTACTATTTTATGGGTATTAATGATCTGATCTATTGCAAGCTGTCTAGCAAAGCTTCCTAGGTTTTTCTTCTATGAAGCAAGATCAGAATATTCTACAGGCTTGTCTATCCCACATATCATAGGATGAAAAGAATCACCCCTAGCACAGGTGCTGATCCCTTTCTATACAGGGTACCTAGAGAACTAACTTGGATATCAGTTAGATCCTAGATGGCTGTTAGGTGGGATTAGTAGAATACTTGCATTCCACCTCTGCATTCCAGTATGTATGAACTAATCCTTGTACATGCAGCATTACAGTGTGTCAAAAAAACTCAGGAGCATAGTTGGCACATATGCTGTTTTTCCAACCACAAACGTACTTTGGAAACCTGTCTGTTGTTTTCTTCCTGAGGAAGAAAATAAAATGCAGGGATTCTTGTGCCTTGGGAAATTAGGAGCAACTACTCTGAAGCCAATGGCACTGCAATGGATTTACAACAAAATGAAATCAGACATTTTCTGTAAGCTATGTGCACAAAAACATATTTTTTGTCTCTGCTGTTACAAAACACTATCAATCTGGTCTATTCACCTCAGTATGTTAATTAGTTTTTGAAATGTTTTAAAGGTCTTCAAAGGATCAAAGCTGAGAAGTCCAGTCACAGGGGACGGCAAAAGGATCCAGATCTCACTGAAAACCTGAGTCAAGCTAAATAGATGTAGTTTCCGTCTTCATTAAAGTGGATTAGCAGATTTCTTTTGTTATTTTTTCTCTGTTTTTCTTTTCAATTACCTTTAAATCTATTTCATTATTAAGTAGAATATATAGAAAACAAATCTTTCCAATCCTTCGTGCAAAGACTAAATTCTAATAAAGCCAGTGTATGTTTATAACTAGATACTGAAAAGCCCATTTGATGTCATGTATATTTGCTGACAGGTACTCTCTGTGTCAAAACCACTGATTTCCTCCTGCTTCAATTTGTCCGGTTTGAACTTTTGAATATTGAATATTCCACTGCTTTTTCTCCTGCCAGATTAGTCATAAAGTCAATAAAGAGTTAATATGCCCTGCTGTTTCTGCCTGTTTGTTCCTTGCTTATCCTCTAAGCCAGAAAAGTGCCTGCTGAGCTCATATTCAATTAATTATCCATCATGATTCTGCAAATCTTTTCTCTCATTTCAGCATTCCAGGAAAATGTCACAACATGACGCAGCGCACAGAACACATTTTCATTCTTTGGCTAAACATACAAATGGTACCAAGTGTCTCACCTTAGTGAGTAGTTAGGATAATGCATACAACTAGTGATATTATTACCTACTATTTTGGGTTTTCTGTATCACTGGTATTGAATGGTGTTTGATCTGCGGGCCTTCTTGAAAAGACATTCTTCTCATGAACTGAATATACAATGACTTGCAATTATTTACCTGTCTTCCACTGGTTACAAGGCTATGATGGATTTAAGGGTAGCTGCAAAATATCTTGTAGGAATATACTTAATATTCTTATGGTCAGCTGTACGGGATCTGGCAGGGATTAATGTGATTTTCTCCATAGCAGCCTGTAGGGTGCTGTGTCCTGGACTGGTAAATACAACAGTGTTGATAACACACCAGTGTTTTGGCTATTGCTGAGCAATGCCAGCACAACAAGAAGGTGTTTTTTTCCCACACCCAGCGAGTAAGCTGGGAAGGGACACATCCGGGACAGCTGACCTGAACTGACCAGAAATTTTCCATAACAGATAACATCCTCATGGAATGGGGGAGGGAACCAAGATGTTCATGGTTAGAGTGTTTGCCTTCCCATGTAACCTCTTTGTGTGTGCTGAGGCCCTGTTTCCCTAAGGCTAAACAAACATCTGCCTACTGGTGGTAAGCAGTGCTTGAATTGTTTTGCTTTGCTTTCACATGCAGCTTTGTTTCACCTATTAAATGGTCTTCATTGTGAAGTAAAAATTTTCTCACTTTTGCTCTTCCACATCTCTTCCCCATCCCATTGGGAGAAGTAAGGAAGCAAGCAAGAAACTGGGCAGGCACTTGGTGTCTGCCAGGGTCAGCCCACCACATTTGCCAACCTTGTGATCAAAACTATAATCAGACTTTTCTGACAAACCAAGTGGCACCAGATAAAGTGTGATCTGCCATTTACTACTTGTGTTCACTTCATCTGACCCACCATTTAGCAATTAGCATATGAAAGGAAACATTCTTGCAATGCTGAGTCCTGTATCATTTTGAAAGCTACATAAAGTCCCTTTCAGTTACCTGAAAATTGCCAAGTCTTCAAAGATTATTAAAATGCACCGTTCTGGTTCAGAGAGATCCTTACCCATTTCTTTTGATGCTACTATGTGTTATATTTTATCATATGTAATGTAATATTTTCTCTTGGGCATCGTCCCTACTAATAGTCAGGCCAAAATTATTTTAGTGTGGTTGCAAGATGCAGATATCCCACTTCTCTTCAGTTTATTAACTGACTATTTACTTCCTCAAAACAGACTATTTACTCAATATTTTCTTTTTACCAAACTTTTAGCAGTGCTAGGATTTCACAATTTTCTTTCACAAAATTTCTTAATTTCACAAAATTTCTTAATTTTCAAATGGTACCCTTTTCAGTCTTGCTTCCTTCTCCCTTCGGTTTTATTAATTGCCTGTGTTTTCTAGGTTTGACTTGTAGTCATGGCTATTCATGCCACTATATTCTCCACTGTGCAGATACTATCCATAATGTAGTACTATTCCCAGTAGCAATCAAGTGTTTAATCCTGTGGTGAATGAAATCAATGGACAAGCTGTCAGGAGGGAATCATGTTGTAAGGAAAATTGTCAAAAATGCATGATGTGTATGTGCTATCTTTATCAGCCTTCCACCCAACTACCTTACTGTTATGCTATTTCAAGTGTGACAAAATTACAGTGCTATAAATGCTATCAGATCTCTTTTTTCCTAATTCATTATATTGAAAAAATCTGAAGCAGGTCAGAGTGCATGTCATTGCTCAGCATTACTGTTTACCTCCAAACCTTAGGGCTTTATAAGCACGAAATGGAAACTGGTCCTGGCCCCAAACATTTTATACAACAGACACTATCCAACTATCTTTCTTAAGTGTCTAAAGAAAAGCAAGAGACATTTAATTTATTTGAACAGATAATCCACTAAGGCATTGCACAGAATTTATTAGAAGATTAGTTGTTTATCATGTGCTTCAAAACAGAGGATGAGACTGGAAAGAAATTAAGCGCAGGCAAGAGATACTTGCACCCACTCATCTTACAGCAGGCTTTTCAATGGTGGGTCTAGTACAAAGCTGTGGAATTGTTGGCCTTAACTGTGGATTTCCTCTATGTCAATGCATTCCTTTGCAGGATGATTTCTTTCTACCAGCATCCACAATTATATTGCAGGCTTAAATGTTCCAGGTGAATGAGTTGTTTGATTGTTGCAAATCACTGCTCTATTAAGGAAAGGTATCTTAACAAGACAGCCTCTTTCAGCACGGCAGAAGGTTGTGCTTGTGCTGGCTGCAGTAGTTAGTTTTCCAGAATTTCATTACAGCCCTTGCCAGCACTTTACAAAATCTGTGCCGCCCTTCAGCTGCCCTCACCCACTGGGGCAGTTCCAGCTGAATGGCATCAATGGTGCCTGAACTGCGGGAACCAAAGGTCTTTATTATGTATCCGCCACTATAATAGTTTCCATTATTTGGGCTGGGATTGGATGGAGAAGGCACACAAACGTAACTCTTATTTTGTTCTTCAATATATTTAGCCAAACTTCTCTTCCCTGCAACCAAAGTCTCAGAATCCACATTGACCAGCTGAGTGGCCAGATGTCTAATTGAGGAATTCAATGCAGAAAAGGCACCTGAGTTAAGGGAAGTTTTTGGAAGTGTGTAACCTAGTTCTATCCACCTTTCAGGATGTGCTTGTCCGTGGATATCCAGAATCAGGCCCCCTGACATCTGTGATTTTGCAGTGGTCAAAAATCCCATATAGTCCTCCCAGGCTTGTTCTGCTTGGGGAATTCCAAAGCAGGCTTCTTCCTTTTCCCTGTTAGCATCCATCTTTAACCTGTATAGGTGGTTTATGATGATATGTGGGAAGAAACCATGAGTAATGCTGTTGATTTCTTCAGCAAGAGCCTGAGCCACCTCTATAGTATAGCTATCTGCTTTGGTAGACACTTTGCATTCCTTAGAATTTTGAATGCTTCCAGGAGGACAGTCATGAGAGAAAATACAAGAGGATGTCTTTGCATCCCAACAGCCAGCCTCTCGATCAGGGATATCATTAGGCTTCATTGACCCACCATGTGGGACAGAGAGAATGAGGTTCATGTTGCCCACTTGATATTCCGTGAAATTATTATGACCAAATATGACATCTTTGGTGCCAGTGACTTTCAAAAGCAAAGGTAAAATTGAAAGGAGGAATAAATACATATTTTTTCATTTGCTGTTGGAAGACTCAGCAATATGGAATATATCAGTACCTACAAAAAAGCAAAAAACAGACTATAGATTACTTACAGTTGGGAACATATGAGACTGTTCAGCTGCTGCTGGCATAATTAGTTAATGATTAACCTATTTTAGTTTTACTGCATGTAGCACAAAGAATAACACTTATAGAGAAAAAGAAATTAACAGGGCACTTAGTACGGCTAGATGTAACAGATGCAAGGGAAATGGTAGGTTACTGGGCCTTCCCCATTTTCCCAGAAAGCTCAAACAATACTTGATCACCCTATCTGATTCCAGAGAATCATTCCAGCAAAATCTATGATTTTTTTTTTAATCAAAGCCTCTCTTTTTTCATCTCTGAAATATAAGGAAATTCTAACAAAATTTGATAAAACATCTGCATGTCATTGACCTTGTGAAACACCTTTGTATCATCAATGTGGTTATATAAACTAGAGGCTATGTCAGTCCAGACCATCACTTGTTTGACCAAGCTTGTGTAAGATAATGAGACTGATAAAAATTGAATGCTACCAAGCTCTGTCTCTAACTGTGCTCCAGAATGAGTTACTTTAAGGCTTTTATAGGTAGGTACCTAGTGAATGCATTAAGTAGTGACTCTGTTCTCTTTAGTTTGCAAGTCTCCATTCAGTTCAAGTGACCTAAGATATTTTAAAGCCCTCACTAATTATGCCATTTTTTGGAAAGCTGAAATTTAACAAGATGCTGGCAGGTCTTTCTTGTTTGAAGATATCTCTAGCAAGATCAGCATCTGAGTGTAACTGGTGGCCATAACATGAACCAGTAAAGTCAGTGAAAAGCAGAAAGAAAAGGATATTTTTCACTTCCAGGAGTAAAACAACCTCCTCAGCAAAGGCCAGATGAGGAGTATATAGACACATGCATTTGCAGATGAATCAGGGTACCCTGTTGTCAGGTCCCACCCCTATCATTACAGCACCTTCAGAAATACAGAGGATAAGAGGACAGACAAAGGAGAGAGTAAGAAAGAAGAGCAGAACAAATCTATGCCCAACTTCTGGCCTGAGACTACGTATGAAAGCAGCCCTGAGAGGGCAGGGGGCACTGTGGAAGCACCTGCCATCAGCTGCCTACTCTAAGAAAGGGGGAGGGCAACTTCACCTAAATAACACAGCAAAATATTCCCTTCCTGCTATGAGGGAGGAGTTCTGGATTTTTAAAGATAATCTCTCCTGCCCAGTGCACTGCACTCTGAGGAGTCTGTAGCTGAAAAATAAACATCTGTCTTCCGCTCTTCTTTCTGGGCTCAAAGTCCCGTAAAAGTCTGTGAACTGGAATCAAAACTCTGAGAATCTCATCTACAGTTGTCCTGTTCATGACAAAAGAATTTTTTTGTTTCATTTTAAGCTTTCATTTAAAAGGTCCTTTTAGTTGGTTTAAAATGAGATTTTAGCCAAGGCCCCGTATGCTTCATGTTTCCATAGACTTCCCTGAAGCAGACCTTCACCTGCTAGTTCACTGGGTGCTACCAGAAACACTGAGGAAAGGAACGCTTTGTCAAACATTATTCAAAATCCCTTTTCTCAGAAAAACAGACTACACATGTGTAAGTCTAGGCATAGCTTACCTGAGGTGCAGGGGGGTCCAGCACCATGTTAAATAAATTGACAGCAACAACCAGCAACAACCCCAAAGGCTGCTCACCTGCCCCAGAAGGACTCAGGTTTCTTCATCTCAGGTTCTTTTAAATACAGTGGGACAATGGGACGGCTGTTCCTTTCCCACAGCATGCCAAGCTGCTTGTGGTTATCAGCAGCAGTTTGCTTGTCTTTTGCAATTTCTTTTTAAATATTGACTCAAGCTGTTAATGCTACTAGATCATCCCTTAATGACATATGGAGAGAGAGCTGTCTATAATTCCAAAACTGAAAGTCACCTTGGCACAGCTCAAGTTCTGCGCAGACTTGGAGAGTCTGGAGGCACCTGTGTTATGATGAGATAAAAACAAAAAGCAAAAAACAAAAACAACAACAAAAACAACAACAAACCCCCAAGAGTAATTTAAAGTGATAGTAATGACTGCAGGACTAGTTTGAAGATTTACCTACAAACTTAAGAGAGTTTTTCCTGCCTCTGCTGCTTTGAAAGCGAAACTGAACTGCCCTTTGCACAGCTGATCACATGGGAAAAAATATGCACTGGGATACTAGAATTTAGCATGCTTTTGCTCTCTATACTGACATTATGTTTCCAGAGATAAAAAAAAAAAAACAACTTGCCACAAGTAGCACAGCCACACTTAAGTTCAGAATAGATATTAAGTTAACATAATGACCAGATAACCATATGAAAACTATATTAACTAGATAATCTAGGTTTTTAATAATTTTATTAACACTATTCATATAATATTTTCCTAATAAACGAGGAGCTTTTAAAAACATTTCCTCTGCTACTAAATATAGTTTAAGGATATCATCCTCTAAACTTCTCTCAAGTGTGTACAACTGTTTGTGAATTTGTTTGTAGTATTAAAGTCTGGCTTCTTAGCTAAGCTAACAAAAGTTGTGAAAACATATTGTCCATAAATAGATATTTCAATAAAAAACAGATAAAGGGTGCAGTGGATGTAATACTGCCACCCATCAGAGAGAAATCAAAATTCTTTTCTAAGAAATTTATTCAGTAGTCAAACTAACTTTCAAACCAACTTTTTGAGATAAAAGTGATCAATTTCTTAAGCAGTGAAAACAATATAGTAGCAGTAATAAATTCACTAAAATTTTGGAAAAATTAGTGTAAACCAGACACCCAATCTACTAACATCACCAAAGCTGCTGGTCTGATTGTGAACTTCAGCAAAGTTTCCATTCTGAGTATTTTAATCTACTGCATAAAGACACCTCCAGCTGTGCCAGACACTGCGCAGAAGGACGTTTAGTAAAAATCTGTAAGATATCCTTGCCCATTGTAGTGCATAGTGAGGACAAATTTAATTTTGCTTTACTTGTCTGTGTAAAGGTTTGATGTTTACATCAGACAGTGATCCCATTTCCTCTCTTTAGGAGAGCTGTGTTGAGAAAGAAGCAGTTCTACAGGTACGTCAGTGTTCTTATCTTGGGCACCTATCTCAAATTTCTATCAGGGGTCAACAAGGCTGTACTCAGGATGGCTCTTTTATTACATGACAGAAAACAGTTGCAAAGAAAACAAAATGTTTCTGCTACACTTTCTTCTTGGAGATCTCTTTAAAATGTGTTCTGCAAGTCACTATTACAAAACTGCTCAAGGAAAGAAAAAACACAGCAGAGATTTGGCACAGTAATTTCTGCTCTTACCAGTTCACAAGTTCTTACCAGTTTCACAAGTAGCCCGTGATACAGGGGCTACTTGTGAAAGCAAAGAACTCTCAATAATACTACAGCTCTTGTAACTAACCATAATGCGGTGCTGCTATGGGAACCTATGGGAAATAAAACCGCAACATTACAGTATTCTTCAAAGGAATAACTCACCAAAATGTTACCATCTGACTACTTTCTTCCAAGAGACACCGCTGAACATAAAGATCGGTGTCTTCAGCCAGTTTTAAGTCGAGATAGCTCTACTGAAACCAACAAAGCCAATGACTCATCGTATTAAGCTTCTGTCATCTTACAGAAGTTATGAGATGTCAAGAGGGTGGGTCATACCAGTTCATACATGCCTGAAGATATTTGTAATAAACTGAACGATAAGGCATGTTGTGCTAACTCTTCAATTGCAAAGTATCCATCCTTTCAGGTGAAGGAATTGAAAAGAAAATCTGAGCTGGGAAAGAGTTCTGTAGCTCAGGCTTCCTTCAATGCAAATTCATTGGCTCCAGCAGTTCTACCTCTGAGGTTCACCTTAGGACTATTTTAAACATAATTTACATAAAATAGTCAAAAGTATATTTAATGGAATTGTACATAAGATTTTGAATGATACTGGTACATACTCTGATTACTGTTCTTCCCACAAGCACACCAGTTTGATAGAAAAAGAAATGTCAGAAGTGATAGAACATATTTGTAAGAAAAGTGAACCTAATCCAAATGGAATTCTAACTGCAGTTGGATTTAAAACTTGTGGAATGTGTCATATATAGTCAGAATCACAGAGTGAAAAAAGAATTGGCAAAGCAGAATTCAATCAATATTTTCAACATTAAAACACCTTATGTTATCACTGTGGCCAAGTTATTTCTATGCATTTCTTAGCTGAGAAGTTGTAATTCAGATGTGCTCTTTCCCGAACGCATTGGATTTAAACTTTGCTGTGCTCTGTCTGCAAACATTGCTTTCTACACTGCTGAGTCATCCATGTCACCGAGTCAAAGTATCTAAGAACTGTACAGACTTCAAAATGGCATCTAGAAGAAGAAACTGTTATCTGGTAGATATTGGCCTACATTTACTTCTTACTGCAATTTTGGCTTTTTATTTATGCAAGCAAACGAATCTGTATCACATAATTGTAACTTTGACCATTCGTTCAGGTTTTCGGCTGTCCCTCACTCGGTCTCTGGCCCTCAGTGATGCGCGTCAGCCCCTCATCTCTCCTCTCACAGTCCCCGGCTACAGTCCATTGTCCTGTTAAAACTCTGCGGGCCCTTTTGACTTCTGCGTATTTTCTGCTTATAAACGTCACGTTCTCGTTATCCAGGAGCCGGGCCTGCCTCACGGGGGCTTCCGAGGAATGCAGTCAGGAACGGGCCGTCCCACGCCTGCAGCACGGGCTCCCATCCCGCCTCCGCCCGCGCGGGGCACCATGGGCAACGTAGTCCCCGCGCGGGGCACTATGGGGATCGTGGTCCCCACGCGCGGGGCGGGGCCGCCGCGCTGGGCGCGCGCTGTTCGAAAGCCCCGGGCGGCCGGCGCGCGCTGTGGCCGAGCTGAGCCGGGCCGGAGGAGCCGCGGCTGCTCCAGCGAGGCCGGGCGGGCGGGGGCCGAGTCTCCGCGTCCCTCCTCGGTCTCTCTCTCGCCTCACGCCCCGGGCAGCGTAGGTACAGCCTCCGCCACCGTTTAGGGGAGCGGCCCCGAGCCGGGGTGCGTGGGGGCACCCGCAGGAGCTTCTCGTGGCCCTGGCGCTGCCCAGCCCCCCCGACCGTGAGCTGACCTGACGGTCCTAGAGCGAAGATCAAGAGCGATAACCAAGAGCACAAAGCACTCGGCTTTGTGTCCGCTTCTTTATTTTCTCCCCCCTCCGCGGCATCATGGGGATCCAGGGCCTGCTGCAGTTCATCAAGGAGGCTGCGGAGCCTTCCCACGTGAAGAAATACAAAGGGCTGACGGTGGCTGTGGACACCTACTGCTGGCTGCACAAAGGCGCCTATGCTTGTGCAGAGAAGCTGGCCCGAGGAGAGCCCACGGATTTGTAAGTCCTCCTTACGTTTAAGTCTCAGCCCTTTTACAGACTAAAGTTTTGTTAACTTCGTGTTTCTTTAGCTAAAAACTAAGTCACAGTAGTTTCGCATCTTACTTTGTTTCTGAATTCTGAGTTGAACTCTTTAGAAGCGAAAAATTTTGGCGATAAATGAATAGCTGTGCAAAATAATAATAATAATAATAATAATAATAATAATAATAGTATATCTTGGGGGAAAAAAACTCTCAAAATATTTTTGTTAGAATACCCAAGGCTGTATCAGTTTTTTCCTAGCGTGTCTTGCTCTCAACTATAATTTCTCTGATGAAATTCTGGACGTGCCATTCTTTAATTTCAAATTTAATATTATTTTCAGACGCCCTTTTTTTGTATGCAAAGAGAGTTTGTAAATACTGCTGTGACAAAGGTTGTAATGATGCCAAGAAATTTTGAGACGTGTATTATGCTCTGAATAAGGTTTAAGATTTTTTGCCTAACGTACTACGTTTTTAGTTAAAATAGCTTTTCTGACACACATTTACACAGTTATATTTCTAGGGAAGGAAATGAACAAAAGTTGTGGTCATATTTGAGATTCAACTCTGCACCTTAGATCAGGTTTGCATTTCTTGCCCATCTCTGGAAATGTTGGTTGAACTCTTGTTGTAGATTGGATATAGGTAAGGTTGAAGGGACCGCTGGATGTCATCTCATGCAGGTTGCCTTAGAGCACATTACTCAGGGCTGTGCCCAGATGGCTTTCAAATATCTCCAGAGCAGGAAAAGACTTGAAAACCTCTCTGGCCAGTCTGTTTCAGTGCTTGGTTACTCGCAAAGTAAGAAAGTTCTCCTTAGGTTCTAGTGGAGTTCCTGTGTTTTGGTTTCTGCCTGCTGCCTCTTGTCCTATTGCTTGGCACCACCCATCCATCAAATGTTTGATTGGAGGCAAGAGAGAGTTGATGTTTTGCAAATGGATTCAAGTATTTACTGCTGCTTATGTTAATTTGAAGAACTGTGGCGTTTCAATCCAACCCTGCCTTGGAGGTAGTGGAGGTTCTTCAGAGTCCTGAGAATAGGATACACTTCAGTTGAGGACAAAATTGACTGTCAGGAGAAATATTCATAGTCATAGGAAACTTTGGAATGGTTGAATTTGAACACGAGTACTTTATGGGCAAGTCTTGTTTCCAAGCACACGTGATCCTAAACTGGCACCTTAACTATGGTGTAGAGTCCTTTCACACTTTAAAATTCATCTGAATGAAGGAATTATATAGCTACAGTGCTATTTGCTCCTGTCTTTTAAAAATCATAATTATTTTTCAGTAGCTCTAAATCCAGTTTCTTCAGTGCTCATATACTTGCATTCTAAATGCTTCTAAATCCCACTCTCCTTCTCCTCCCTTCCCCTATGGATGAGGTTGCTCTTGTTGTTTTAAACAGTGTCCTTAAAATAAAAAAACTTTGCAGTTTTTTTCTTTGAGCAATGCTGCAATGTACTTGCTTAGTGTTTACAGCAGTTATTAGATTTTATTTCTGTACTGCTGATAAAATGATCTCATACAGATCTATAGAAATATCAGGTAAGAAAATGAGGGATCTGAGGGAATAAATAACAAATGGAATGCCCAACAATTATTTTTTCAAGGGATAGGCTTTGAAGGCAGTGGAGGACTGCCTCCTGAGCCATATACCATCTCCACAGTTTGTACAGAAGGGGACCTTTTCTGTCTTTTGGAATATTTTCAGTGCTGTGCTTGTATTTTGGTATGGGAAGATGGGTTTGTATGTCTTGTCCGTAGGATTATCCATTATCTGGACAGAAAAGTGGATAGTTCTACAAGGAGACATCAAATAATCCCATCATCTCCAACTCTACAAAAGTGCTTTTAGTCTGCCTTTCTGGGAAAAGGTCATGTACTGTGCTTGTCTCCTCCCTGTTTCCCTGGCAACAATTCAGTTGCTGAAAGTAAAAAGACAATCCGTGTCTTAACTGGTCAAGTTTTTGTCAGTATCGAATCCTAATGTAGCAAAATCAACTGAATTATACTTGAATTCTTATTTCATTTTGTCTAGCCGAGAGGAGCAGTCAGCCCTCTGAATTGGGAGCTGGATTGTTTCTCTTGGTAAAAAGCCAATCAAACTGCATTCAAGTGTTCTTAGTTTTTTGTGATACTGGGGGAATATACAGCCTGTTATGATTTTTGAACAATAGTTAGTCTTAAACTTCTTTCCTGCAACTGGAAAATATGTAAGACTTGTGGCTAACAGTAAAGTTTATCTCTCTTTTCTTACTTTTGTTATTGTTGATACAGTTATGTAGCTTTCTGTATGAAACTTGTTCATATGCTCCTCTCATTTGGAATTAAACCAATTTTGGTATTTGATGGATGTACCCTACCCTCGAAGAAGGAAGTGGAAAAGGCACGACGAGAGTAAGTACCGACCTGTATTGATGTGCAAGCAAAGCAGCTTTATCACTACAGTAAAAATCAAAACCCTCAAACTTCAGCTAGGAATTAAGCTCGGGTAACCCCCCGCTGCAAGTCGGGTAACCCCCCCCTGCTTTATATCTAAAATCATTCAAACTTCTTAGAGGTTTTATTCCAAAAATAGAAATGCACTTCATGTATGAAAGCCATTTTATAGAGGAAGGAAGTAAACCTTTGAGCAGTAGTTCCTGTAATGTATTAAAGGCTTTTAGTTTACCCACGCTTGTGATCTCTGGACAAAAATATTTTTTCCCAATAAATTTTTATTTAAAAATAGCACCTCTTTCCTCATCTTTCTCTACAATTAACAAGATAAACTTGTTTCAAATTTGGATTCAGGTCTCTATAAATGGGATTTTTCACTGAAGCTATGAGAATTTTTTGGTAGTGGTTGTTATTTATTTATAAATTCTCAAGAGACACCTGGGTCCTTCAGCGTGAAGTGAACAATTTCCGATCAGTGAAATTAAATTAGGTTTTCTGTCCTCTAAATCAGTAAGTATCTAGTGTCAGATACTCCCAACTCCCATTAAATCTATTTTACTGCACGCTGAGTGGGTGCATTTCTTCTTTTACGCTGCTGATTTCAGTTTATATTTGTCACTGTTTTCTGAGAAAATATTATCAATTTCAACATGCAAATACAGTTGTCCTCATCAATGCAATGACCTAGTTATTCTTTTCTAAAAAATTACGCAGTAGCCCAGATTTGGAAGGTGTTGCAATTTTCCCCCCTTTCTTACCTGTCCCTCTTTGTCCCTTCTGCTGTTTGTTCTTTTAGGTGAAAAATAATCTGAGATTGGTGGATATTTTTTGCCTTTCTTTTAGGAGGCGTCAAGCCAGTCTTCTGAAGGGGAAACAATTGTTGCAGGAAGGGAGACTGTCAGAAGCTAGAGAATGTTTTGGGCGCAGTGTAAATATTACCCATGCTATGGCTCATGAAGTTATTAAAGTAAGTTTTCAACTTTATTGATAATGGCAGTTAAAAAAAAAATCTCTGCAATAGGTAGCATATCCTACTCTGCATTTTTGTGGCTATATCACTGTCTCTCCTATACAGGAAAGAAAATATTCCCACCTGCTTAGTCTCTTATTGTCCTGGGTGTTATTGGATTGTGTTAGGCACAACTAACAAACTTGAAGTTGAAGTTGATTATTCCCATCCTTATAAATAATAATGATGTGTCAAACAAAGCACATCTCTTCCTACCACTATGAACTAAATTTGACAACACCCATTTCACTTTTGCAGCACAAAAAAATAATCAATTTTTTTTGCATTTTTTCCCCTGGCTAGTTTCTGAACATAGACTGCAGAAAAAATTTGGCTGATTAAAAATTGTTGTAGTAGTTTATTGCTACACTTTCAATGCAGTCATAGGATCTTTATCAAGAAGTATTAAGTTTGTTCTAGTACTGTTCTTCATTCTCCAGAATATAACATGCATGAATTTGAAGCTGTCACTTGTGGTCACATGCAGTGGCAATAGTGTTACAGGAAAGGTTGTTTTTGTAAACCAGTGTACATAGATCTAAACTGCTTAAAAGTTGAGGTTTGGACTATGAAATATTGGACTCTCACTGAGGGCAGGATGGGTATGATTAAAAAGATCATGGTTCTGGCTTTTTGATGTAGAGGTTTTTATGTTTTCAGATCTCTTAAGGTAATTACTGAAAATTAATGCAAAGTACTTGTATGCTTCTTGTTTATGTGCAGGCTGCACGAGCCCAGGGAGTTGATTGTATTGTTGCTCCTTATGAAGCTGATGCTCAGCTGGCTTATCTTAATAAGACTGGTGTGGTCCAAGCTATAATTACGGAAGACTCTGATCTTTTGGCTTTTGGATGTAAAAAGGTATGGAAGAAAATACTAACAGCCTTTACCTCTTGCAAAGTGGAGTTTGAAATTGCCAAATATGTTTGATGTATGGGTCAACTCTTCTGCAGCAAATGTGGGAAAGAGAAGAGATGAGAATAGCACTTTGTGTCTTGTTTCCACCAAGTGCAATGAACCACCTTATATGGGTGAAAATTATTGTTTTCACTTCCTCTTAATTTTCAGGTGTTTCTGAAAATTGACAAGTTTGGAAATGGACTAGAGATAGATCAAACACGACTAGGAAACTGCAAGCAGCTTGGAAATGTATTTACAGAAGAGAAATTCCGCTACATGTGTATTCTTTCTGGTTGTGACTACCTCCCTTCAATTCATGGAATTGGGTTAGCTAAAGCATGCAAGTTACTAAAATTAGCCAACAATCCAGATATCATAAAGGTAAACTCAGTTTTGCTTTGTGTTTTATTTTTTGGGAGCCTATATCAGTATATATGAAATTTAACGCTGATTTGAAAATA
This sequence comes from Hylia prasina, assembly GCA_013397195.1. Taxonomy (NCBI): domain Eukaryota; kingdom Metazoa; phylum Chordata; class Aves; order Passeriformes; family Sylviidae; genus Hylia; species Hylia prasina. The sequence continues at coordinate 1,292,373 of VYXD01006142.1, forward strand.
TGAAGCGTTCTTGACTTCTTCCATTTTGAGGAGAATACTAAAAAGTATTTTACCTGTGCTTAAAAAAGATGCTGAACTAAACTTACTCAAGTGTTGAAGCTCTCATATATTTATAAGAAGTATACCAAAGTAAACTTAGGTAAAGGATTGTTTTAATCCTTTGAAGGTATATCCCATTAGAAGGGAAACTTAATTTTCTGTAAGACTGATTTTTTTTTTTTCCTCCCCTCATTACTGCTTTCTTCTGCTTCTGCAGATTAGTTATTCAAACTGCTCAATGAACCGTTACTTTTGTATAAGTATGGATTTATCTGTGTGTGGGAGGGCAGAGATTGGGAATCTTATTTAATGACATATGTATGGATATGGACATTTCTATGTTAAAAACAGCATGGAAGAAAAATGTGTTATGATGCAAAACAAATACAGGGTAGGTTTTATTCAATGTATGAAATTAAATTAGGAAATAGAGGCAAAGAGGGTGGGAATAACTTCTGTGTGGGTAGTAAGGGAGTAGAGAGGTTAAAAGCTAATAAGAAGAATACCTCATGGGGCTGTCCTGGAGGTAGGTAAATCCAATCCAGAAAACCATTTTAATATGCAGTTTAATTAACTTAGTGTGTTATCTTCTTTCTTAAATTATTTGTGTGTTTTAGTGTATTTTATTTTTTTTTCTTTCACAGACAAAGAACTATGATTTTTAATTTTAAAATGTTTTGTATCATAGAGTAGACATCAAAGCAACTGGTTTGGCTTTTGAGGAAGTGAAAGGGGAACTTTGAACTTTTCCCATGCAAATCATTATTTGCTTTAATGTATCTCTGAGCAAAATTCCAGGGTTTATTCTGGTTAGTTTTGCTCTTTTTTTCCCATTTTAAGAACACCCACATATTGCTTATATGTTCTGATTATATGAATGACAAGAATATGGTGTGCATTAGTTTAAATAAATACACCATAAGAGGATTATCTGTTTTTCTGATCACATTTTGTATTAATTTATTTATTGAAAGAGGAGGTGTAAAAATTGAATTGTGTTATTTGTATAATTGTGGACAATTTGAGTGGGAAAATAATGTACAAAGTCTATTTACTTTCCTTCCCCTATTTAAGCTGAATCTGCTTGTAGCAGTAGGACGCTCATTCTACATTTAATTACAAGCAAAGATAATTAATAATTGAAATGTATTTAACCTTTCATGTGACCTGTTAAAATGAAACAGTTGAGTAATTTCTTTTTCTGACAGGTTATTAAGAAAATGGGGCAGTACTTGAAGATGAATATAACAGTACCAGAAGAATACATACAGGGTTTTACACGAGCTAATAATACATTCCTGTATCAGTTAGTTTTTGATCCTGTCAACAGAAAATTAGTTCCTCTGAATGCATATGGAGATGATATTGATCCAGAAATGCTAACTTATGCAGGACGGTATCCTTTGTGTTGAAACAACAGAATGGGGAAATAAGGGTGAGCTGATGTGGTATCTTACAATTTTCATTGCACCTGTGGTGTACTTAGATTTTTTTTTTTTTGCATCCCTGCTTTTGACTAAAGCCTGGCTTTTCTGCTGTCTTAAACTTTGGTGGGGATTTTCCTCTTTTCTCCTATTCTCTGATTTAATAAATTTTAATCCATTTTTAATAATTTTTTTTAAAGGTGCAGGGGGGAACTAAATTATCTATTATTGCTACATCATTTTAGGCAGAAGTTTTTGATCTTGGTGATTGCTTTAGGAAGCAAATTGTTAAATACAGTCTAAATATAAACTGACTGCTTTATGGCTATCTTGAATTCCTGCCTGTGTTGTGTGTTATTGCAATTTGTGCTCAACTCAGTCTCTAATCTTAGCATTTCCTGTTTTACTAGGTCCCTCTTCCTATAGGAAAGGTAGCATTTTTCCACATCTGTGCAATATAAATTTCAACATGGAAGATTAGGAAAATGAAGGAAGAGAGGGGACAGTTAAAGTAGTTACTAGCTTTGTGTGTTCAAGCCATCTAATCTCTGGCATTTGCCAAAATTAGGAAAGAGAAAGTTGCTGCCTCTCCTGCTGATAATTTTGGCTTTCATGATTTGCCAAAAACTGAAGATCTGTTATAATTGCTGTTACATCAGATTGAGCCTGGAGTATTAGTATTAATCATTTGGGTTAATATTCTAGCTGTTCTTTTCAGCTGAAAAATGGGAAAGTGGCTGTTCTAACTTGCATGGTACAGTTGTTGAAATATAATGTAATATTCAGATACTTTCCTTTACTATGATGGCAACAGACATGTTGGTGATGATACTGCTTTTCAAATTGCTATTGGCAATATTGATATCAATACAATGGAACAAATTGATAATTATAACCCCGACATGGCACAGGTAACATCTTTGTTATGAAGTTAGATATTAAGAATTTGATGTGGGTCTGAATGTTAGTGGGGAAATGTGATTGTATGTTATCCACAAATGAATTGTCAGTGAAAGCTTTCCGGTATTACAGAAACTGTGTGCTCACATACACATAATTCTCACTCTTTTTAAAGGTAAAGTTTTATTTTTCATGGCATTGGACTTTAATATCCGTTTTACTTTCAGACATTTTTGGTAAATCCTTAACTCTATTTACAGAAGTAACTGTTTTAAAGAGAAAATTCTCAAGGAGTTTTGTATTTCTTCCAAGAACAATCCAAAATTCTTTCCTGAAGAGAAATAAATTTTAAACTTTAAATTTGGTCTGAGATGAACAGTTAGTCACTTGTGCCATATTGAAATGAAGATATTGTGGGAGCGCAACAAAAAGTATGAAAAGCATGAGAATTGTGGGAACAAAAAAAAAAGGCTTATGTAGAGTCTGTCACTAGATATACAAAAGTTGACATTTCCCCCTTTGTATGCTAAGTCAGGAAATCATATATAGAAGGCAAGATTATAAACCTATGTCTTGGTTTTTAATTGTTTTTTGTAGCCTGTGCAGCAGAGAAGTTGTGGCTGGAATGAACGACGTGATAATCATGTCAATAGCATTTGGAGCAGAGAATACAAGTTTGGCCCCACTGAAGATCCTGCTCCTCCTAAAATGCATTTCCCAGAGAAACCAATAACCAAAGGCATGGAGAAAATAATTAGTGTTAAAGGACTAAAGCTTGCAGGCAAAGAGCTCTTGGCAAAAAGGTCAAGGAGTGGTATGTTTATATTAAATAAGTATATGAATAACAGTATAAGGCTGTGGGAAAAGAAAGGATTTTATCTGGTACTTTATGTTTATGAAGCTTTAGGGGCTTAACTCGTGCATGTTATTGTCTCTATTCTGTTTTCAACAAGCTGCAAGACTAACACGCCATAATATTAAAGCCTAGATAATGAACAAGGGTGACAGCAAACTTTCAACAGGACTTGACTTTAACTTTCTTTGGTTTGCTATAAAACTCTGGTGGTTTCAATCTCAAGTTATGTTTAATAAATCTGTATTTTGATATAGTTTTGGTTTTTATTTCTGTCTTTAAAAGGCATGTGGAGAGGTTAAAACAGTCTGTTTCTCCTAGCATTGGTATTAGGGCAGACAGAAAACATAAAGAATGTTTTCTGTACTCAGACTGTGCTGCCTGTATCTCCTGTATAGGTGCTCTTTATGCCAACTTTTTCACTTTCTCTAGTGCATCTGGGATACCTCATCTTCTATACCACCTGAGTTATATGTGCTCAAGTAAACTGTGGGCTTGTAATAGAAGAGGCACTTTTTTGTTCCTATTGTACTTTAAGTGTTTTCCTCTGCTTCCTTTGCTTTCTGGTTATACTGCTGGGGCTTTTTTTCCTTTGTTACTCCTGGTATCTTCCTACTCCCTCACTTATCAAAGTCAAAGTATGTAGTCTAGCAACCTGCTTTTAAATCAAATGTTGTTTCATTGTAGTTGTTCTGTCTTGACTCCATCTGCCTTTTCCCTGAGTTATTTCTAAGGCTATGTACTAGAAAACAATGGTGTTAAAGACATCTAAACTCTATTGTCAGTAGTTTTCTTACCAGACCTTACTAATATTTTTAAGCCTGTAAGAGTAAATATGTAATGTTCAGTATCTCATAACTGGTTAATTGTAGAATGTGCTTCTACAGTGATGCTTAAATTGTCTTTAGATTCAGCAGAAGTCTCAGATGGAGATCTGTTGAAGCAATATTCATTTTCAAAAACAAAGAGAATCAAGAAGGAGAATGATAATGATGGTCAAGCACAAAAGAGAGTGTCAGCAATACAAAGCCTTGATTCTCCAGGAATTTCCACCGCTCAAGAAAGCTCTAACGCCCTACCCAGAGTTAGAAATAAATTTGCTTCCTTTTTACAAAGGAAAAACAAAGAGAAGGATGCTGTAATTGTTCCAGGAACAAGAAGCAGGTATGCTTATGTCACATGTTTTCATAAGTAGCAAAATACTATTTGCTGTCCCAATTGCTAAAATAGCCTGCAAACTGAAAATAGGAAAAATGCTACCTCAAACTTTTTATGCAACTGTATTACATCTCAGCCAAGATGGTGGATCCTTTGTGCTAGGCATCTGTCTATCTGTGAGACAGATAATGTTCATTTTTTACTGCAAAAGTGAAGACTGAGACTACTCATAGAATCATAGAATGGTTTGGTTTGGAGGGGACCTTAAAATCATCTCGTTTCAATCCCCCTGACATTGTCAGGACACCTTTCACAAGAGAGAAATGGCTCAGAGATCCATACAAATCGATCTTGAGCACTTCCAGGGATGGGGCATCTGCAACTTCTCTGGGCAACCTGTTCCACTTCACCACATTCACCACACAGTGAAGGCTTTCTTCCCAATACCTAATTTCAACCTCCTTCAACTTAAGATCATTCCCTCTTGTCCTGTCACTACATGATCTTGTGAAAAGTCCCTCTCCAACTGTCCTTTAGGCTCCCCGATAGATACTGCAAGGTGCTATGAGGTCTCCCTGGAGCCTTTTCTTCTCTGGGATGAACAGCCCTGACTTTCTCAGCCTCTCTTTGTAGGAGAGGTGCTCCAGCTCTGGGACCAGTTTAGTGGCTCTCGAGAAAATATTCGATATCTCGGGGTATCAAAATTGATTAGGCATTGGCTGGGGTTTTTTTCCAGGTAAGGATATGTGACATATCTCAAAAGAACAAAGGTTTGTGGCAAATACGTTAGCAGCTAATGAGCACATGGACTTAAGTTGACAGGGCTTTTTCTTTGTTTCAGTAAAGCTAAACCTGGTCATACTCAATGACAAATACCTATTCTTATCCTATCTCATTCAGCTGACACTGCTGATCTCTGCAGCAGCACTTTGAGGACAGGGACTTAGGGGTTTTTTTTTTCATTTAGTCACTTGGCCACAACTACTTGAATTTGTTTTACAGAACATTATCACAATTAAGTCTATTGTTGTGTAATTTTTATCTTAATCTGAATATTTTTGAGCAGTGCAATTTTACAGAGCAATCTTATTACCTTAGTTTTAAATTACACCTTTCTGTGCTGAACGTTTTTGAAAGTTTGTTTTTATTGCATCAAAAATTAAGAGTTGTCACTGATGATAGGTTCTTCCCTAACTCTGTGCTCAGTATTCTCAGGAGCTGCTGCTATAGCATAGGAAAAAAGTTGTAAATTTCTATTTTCCTTGATAAGTGGTGCTGACGTATTTCACTACTAGCTTTATCACTGTTAATTAATATATTCTTAAATTTTGTAGGGTTTCTAGATGTTTCTCTTTCAGGTCAAGAATCTTCTTAGTATTTCAGTCAAAGAATGCCAGGTTTACAGATGCTTTTTCCCTCTTTTTTTTTACTTTTTTTTTTTCCTAAATGTCTCCCTGAGGGACTTTTCCCATTGCCAAAGTAATTTGGCTGCAAGTATGCCTTGAAAATAAAATTGATGCATTGACACAATGATTGTGGTGGCATACTCATTTGCATAACTTTCTTCCTCCTTGCCTTCACTTTTTTTTATTTTTTAGGTTTTTCTGCAATGATGCAGTTATGTTTGACAGTAGAGCAAAGAAGGAAGATGGTGATCTAACTCAAGATGATGAGCAGGATTGCCAGAAACAGGAAGTAAAAGATGTAGCTGAAGATGTTTCTAGGTTTTCAGAAGCTGAAAAATCATCACAGACTGTCTTTACACCTCCTGGAGAAATGCAGGAAAGTTGTTCCCAGGGGTTTAGCAGCCTCAAAAGTAACTCAGGAAATCTTGGTCCATCTCACAATGTATTTTCACAGCAGTTTCACCAACAGAGAAACAACTGCATTGTATCCCAGGAGGATCAGATTAGTGTGGCAGTGTGTGATGAATCAGAGGAAGAGTCCTCTCCCTTAATAGAACTGGACCAGTCATCACAGTCTCATGGGTCCTGTGAGCCATCAGAATGCAGTTTGGAGTCTTCAGAAATCCTACAAGTGTCCAACAACAGCTCAGGTGCAAAGGTAAGAGAATTGGACATTGTTTCAGTGTTTGTTTTCACTTTAAATTATAAAAGAAATTGTGCAGTGAAGTCTCCTTTTCAGAATGGTGCCCTACAGATGATGTAAGGCTATCAAAAACTCCTCTCCAAACAGAATCACAGAATGATCATATTCTTGTCAATGCTTAACATAATTGTACAGAATGGATTGACATACTAGCTTAAATAAAATCTGTTCTCTGGTTTTAGTTTGTCTTGAGTCTTTCTGCTGCTATCACTGCAGTGCTTCATAAAAACACCTGCTAGGCAATGTTTTGTTCTCTGCTTTTAATCCCTGAAGTGCTTTCAGAAGCATATGCAGGCCTTTGTTGTGTTGCCTGCTAAAAGCCCAGGTTTTTGTATGAGTTCTTAGAGCTGCTGAAAATGTTGTAGGTTAAAATATATACATGTAGATATGAAAACATATATTGTGTTTATGAAAAAACAACCTATTTTAAAACCAGATCAATTTTCTCTTGAAGGAATCTGATTCCAGTTCAAAACTGAATGATGATGGATGTTCTCTGTCTCTGCTATTTTCTGCTGTTCAAACTAACAAAAAAAATACAATCATAAAGACCAGGGTAAGAATTCTTTTAACTTTATGAGCTCTACTAAACTCTGAAAATTAGTTTCTCCTAGTTTATTTTAGAACTTGTAATTAAAGACTTTATAGCTTTGTCTTGCCAACATTTGCATTGCTTTTCTTGTTCATCTACCCTGGAGCTGGGGTGAAAAATAACCACCTATGACTGATAACAGAGTTGCAACTTCTTTGGTGATTTTAAACACTTCCCTGTAAAGTAAGCCAAGGTAGGGCAAGAAAACCTACCTCAGGTTTTATGATATAAATTGCAATAATGTTCACAGTCCAGATACAGTCATAAGATACAACTATAATTTGACTTCTCTGTGTTTGCCTGGATGTCTAAGAATAAACTTGTGTTCCTTGTCTTTGAAACATTTCTAAGAGCTTAATATATTTGTCTAGTTGATAAAAACTTCTAAGACTTTAATAGCTCTGACTCCTTAGGTGTTGTCATTAGAATTGGCCAAAAGATGACTAAGTAAGAGGCAGATGTTTTTATGAATCTATGTATGCCCCCTACTAACTTTTCTTGTAGACAGACAAAATCACAAGCTTCTCTCTGCCAGACAAGAATATTGTGTGTTTTGTAAAGCAGTGACATCTTGTGGTTATTGTTAGGAGCTTACTTGTTAAGGAGAAATTTACATTTGTATTTTGGAACATTAACATTTTTCCTGCTTTTCCCTAACAAGACTGAGCAAGAAAATCGTCCTGGCATTAAGAATTTTTATTATTTTGGTTTTAAGGCTATGTTTAATATGTTTTACATTATTTTGCTCACCTTGGAAGGTATATTGGGAGAATGAATATATTAAATATGGGGAGATAACATTATGGAAGTACCAATGTAATATAAGCATCAGGTAAAAACAAAATTTCAGCATGCTTGGAGCTCTTCAGAAAACAAAAACTGCTGAAAAACTGTGAGGACAATAGGGTTAGTTTAAAGCAAGTGGCTAGTAGGAGAATTTCCACCACTTATTTCCATGGCCATGAATTCTCTCTTCTTCCTTTATGTGCTGGTAATAATGATTATAAAGAATTACATCAGAAAAATGTCTTGACCAAAAAGTAACCTGACAACAACAACCAAAAGGTCAGTCATACTGTACCTTGGATCCACCCAGACTCTTGGACTCCTGTAAGTAAGACCATAGGAGAGGGAGGGTAGAGATAAGGAGCGCCACTTTTGGCTCAGTTTTCTTTTAGAATTTATTAAAATCTTGTTAGGATATTTATTAGGATCCTGCAAGTATAAAGCAAGGGAAGTGTTTGCTGGTGTTAAATACAGTAGAAGATACCAAAGGGGAAAATGAGTTCCAGATTAAGGGAAGAAGCAGTTAATCATGTAATGCATAATTTATTCTAATTTTGGTAAGCTGAATATCAGCTATGTAGCCTTACTTAGAGAAATTTAATAACTGGGGGAGGCAGTCTGAAAAATTTGTCAGCTCTTATTGTGGTTCCAGTCCAAAATGTGAAGTGCTACCTACTCAATGCTAATATCAAAACAAGTAGAAGCTTTTTACTAACAAATGCCTATGTGATACTGAGCTCCCTAGGACCTCAGCTTTTTTTCTGTGATACTATTTCAGCTGTGGTTTTTACTGCTAATTATTTTTTACAATTGCTGTCAATATTAGCGAATTAGTACAATTTGCTAATAATTATGAAATTACTAATTTCACAATTACTGATACTGATAATAGAAAAGAGCATTCTACTCTGGCTTTAAATTTCTTAGCAGGTGTTCACCATGTAGCTTTGCCTACTTTTGGTTTAGCTAAATTAGGTTATAACTCTAACATAATTCAGTACTACAGGGGATTTGGATTTTGCATGCTGCAAAAAGACCAAGGTGATAGATAAAAAGTGAAATACTATAAAGCAGGCAGTTGTAAGATTTTATTTTATTCTTCCTAGTATACTTGTTCCAATTTTTAGCTTACATTCTAAACACTTTGCCCTCCTTGGAATACCAAGATCTACTTAATATATGTAGGTAGAAACAGTTTAATTTCAATAATAGAATCAGAATCATTAAGGTTGGAAAAGACCTTTGCAGTCATGTCTAGCAGTCAACCGAGCTCTACCACGTTCACCATTGAACTGTATCCTGAAGTGCCATATCTACACAATTTTTGGACACTTTCAGGAATTGTGATCCTGCCACTTCTCTGGCTAACCCATTCCAATGCTTTACAACCCTTTGCAGGAAGAAATTTTTCCTAATATCCGATCTTAACCTCCCCTGGTGCAACTTGAGGCCATTTCCTCATGTTCTATGAGCTGCCTGGAAGAAGAGGCCAGCCCCTACCTGGAAACACCTTCCCTTTAGGCAGTTGTAGAGGGTGATAAGGTCTTCCCTGAGCCTCCTTTTCTCCAGGCTAAACACTCCCAGCTCCCTCAGCTGGTCATCATCAGACTTGTGCTCTAGGCCCTTCACCAGCTCTGTTGCCTGTCTCTGGATTCATTCCAGTGCCTCAATGTCTTTCTTGTGGATAGGGACCAAAACTAAACACAGTATTTGAGGTGCAAAGAAATATGTAACAAATAATGGGGGATAGCAAAATGCCATGATGTTTCAGAAAGAACTAAGATACGAATTCTCTTTGAAGAAAAGGCTGCTGAGATGTTCCAACTTAAGTCTGGTTGCATTTAAGAGAGAGAGATTCTGGCCAAGCACAGCTTTTCTGAGCTCCTGGTATAGAAAGTGGATAAGAAGGTCCAGCCAGAGGTCTTATGATCCTTGGGGTCATCGTGCTGTTACCTGTGCTTTTGCTTATGGCTCCATCTTCATGAAATCCAAGTGGCACAGGGAGTGATACTAGAGAGTTGCTTCTCTTAAAATTCTGAAAGATGGCATTACAGGAGAACACAATGAATAGTCTTCAAACAGATGAAAAAATAAATATTCAGTAGATTTTTAAAACTGCATTCGAAAGAAATGAGTATTTACAACCTTAATATGAAGACTTATGGAAGCTGGTTTGCCAGTTCTTACAGCTGCAGTATGTCTTGTGTTTGAGATGCCATTTTTTAGATTATAGACTATCTAAATATACTTTGTTGTGGCATTTCAGACTGCATTATCTCAACACAATGTAAAACACTTTATTTTTTTGATTAAAAGCTTTGCAGCATATCTGTTGCTTCCAGGTTGTCATTTTAACCACGTGTACTGCAATATTAAAATTCCACAGGTTCCTGGATTACCTAAATCCAGTAATATAAAGTCACATATGGTAACAAAGCTCAAGCCATTAATACCAGCTAAAGTAAGTGGACTAAGCAGGAAACTGTCACCTGTGCAGAAGAGAAAGGACTCTGATACTGAAAATAAGCTGGGGCTGCAGTCCACTATTGGTGAACTCTGGAAAAGCTTCCGATTTAAAAGGTGAGTTGTTTTAACCCTTCACTTAGTACATGGCATGTTTTTTTCCCAAAGAAACAATTTTCAAAGCAAACTCTACACGTTCTCCATACAATTCAATAAGGATAGTAGTGCAAGATTAGATATTTTCTACATACAATTTATAACTTCCTAAGCTTGATGTAAACATGAAGCATGGTTTTTGGTGAATATGTTTTTATAATTACTTTTTTCTTTCTAACCAGGAGAAACTCTCAGCTAAAATTCACCTACTGGATTTTATTGAGAATTATATTTAGTTTATAATATTTGATATGAAAATCATTGCCATTGTTTGCCACCAAACACCAAAAATCTTTTCTTGACCTAAATGCAAAAGCTGCATTAAAGTTGCTAAATTTAATTGAGTACAAGACTGCTTCTGTTTAACTCTGTGTCACTCACGTTTGGAGATGGCCGATTATCAGAAGTGTTCTGCTTTCAAGATGGTGGTGAATTGATGGAATATTTCTGTTAGTATCTGGAGTATCTGGTTACAAGGGACATTCTTGCACATTTTAAAATGCTGTTGCTTTTCCTTGTGGAGATTACTTCTCTCACTTGAAGTTTCTGCAAAGAGCTTCAAAGTTTGAATTTGAAGGGCAATGATTATTTTTAAAAAGTAAAACAACCTGAAGTGTAGGTATTCTAACTTACACTATCTCCATGGGCTCAGATAAAAACTCCTGGTGGCAAAGTTTTCCCATCTTTAAGTAGCAATCTCAACTTTGAATAAATAAGTCTTATTTAAATTATTTTCATTAACTTGAAACCAAATGTGAGTGGGACAAAAGTATTCTTTGCACTGAGCAGTAAATGTTGATATTAGTGAGCATATGTTAGTTCAGATGAATGTATTTTAGTAAGTTTGGGCCTTAGAGTAGGTTATTATGAACATACAATTAATTTCTGTTAAAAAAATATGACATGTTATTTACATTTTGAGAAATTCTACTTTTTATTATCCTCCTTATGTGGTGTAAGAATAACTGACATTTTCAAGGAGGAAGTGACAGTGTTTGTGTATTTATTGCTTGACCTCTATTTGGGAATGTCTGACCAGGGTTGCTCACAGGGAGAAAATTCATAAATTTGGGGTTTTCGGAATACAGGCAGATAGAACAGTGTGAGCCTGGGTGGCACTCTCTGCTGATGGTTGCAAGACTTGGCTCCCACCATGCACATTTTATCCATCCAGTTTTGGTTGGTTTGTAACCTCTGGGTGTTTATACTGGGGATATATATTTTTCTATTACTTCTATGTAAGCAATAGTTTATTAGCTTTTAGGGGATTTTTTCTCAACATTTTCACAAATTGGTTTTTTTACTGCTAGAGCTCACTTAGCTTTTCTTTTTTCTTCAGATTTTAAGATGTTTCTATATTAGCCTCATGTTTTAACAATTACATCACCTTATGGCAAATAAATCATGTGGGACACTAATCTGTTCTGCCTTAATGTCAAGGCTCAGTCACAGGAGATATATATAAATCTGCACTTTTTCAGAAAACTTAAATGTTAAGGAAGCATGTACAACCCAAAATAGGATGGGGTACATACAGTCTCTCATAAATAAAGCTAACAGCTTTCATTCTGTTACTTTCAGTGAAGTTGTTCAATTGTATTGAAATTAAAACTTTGCATCAGAAATTTTTATTTTGTACTTACCCACAGGTGGAGTGGGTAGTTAGGTGAGGAGTCTTGCTTTGTTTTAACCTGTATATTCTTACTGGCCTGTGGTTAGAAACACAAAATATCATAACATTCTTTGGTTTTGTTTTGTCTTTGGTTTTTTGTGCAGAGAGTATGAAAAACTTCCTTCTTGTAGAAAGTCAGATCCTTTGTCTCCAATCAAAGATAATATACAGCTCACTCCAGAAACAGAAGAAGAAATCTTTAATCATCTGGAACGTAGCCATGTTCAGAGAGCTATATTCCAATGAACTGCATGCTCTTCATGATGGGATGGATTTTTAATCATTGTCAAAATTTACCTTTTGGATATTTCATCAATATAGAAAAGATGCTTTGGAAACCAGCAATGTACTTTAGTCTGACTAATGATTTATCATCTCTTTTATAAAAGCGTGAATTCAAAGGTACAGTACTGACTGGAATAAAATACTTCAGATTTCTCTGTTCTCTTATTCAAAGTCCCCATGCTAAATTTTTCTCCAAACGCTTTTATTTGCCCCTGGGCATTTTATGTAGGTCTCACATACAATCCAAGTTTCTACAAGAGCAGCAGAATAAGTTTGTGTCTTAATTTGCAATATTTCATAATTTTTTGCCTCTTTCTTTTTTCCTCTTGAGGATCTGGCTTCAATACAGGTTTAAAACTACGGTTAAGCGTGCATAACAGCCTGCAGTATACTTCCACTACTCTGATAATTATTTCTTTTCCCTGTAAGGTAAGATTTGCTCTCACAACAGTTGGCTTTGTTTGATACAGTTGTGTTGGTGGTGGGAATAACTTGGGGCCTTCAGCAAGGAATATCACAAATATCTGGTCCCCAAATCCTCATATTAATAGGATGTTATCCAAAAAAATATAATTTATTCTTCTGTTTAACCTATATGTTTCACATTTGTATTCTTCTCTGACAGCAGACACCCAAAATGCCAGTCTTCAGAGGTAGGGTTACAAAATAGCATTGTCATCCTAACAAGCCAAGCTTCGGTGTCCAGCTAAAGGGAAAGAATGCAAGATAGTAGAGCCCTTGCTGTGTTTGACTCAATTACCATAAAATAGTATGATGGGATTTCATATTTCTACCTTGCAAATCAGGATTTGAGTCAGTGTAAAGGTATGTTTGAAACTTTTCTATTTTTAGGAATGGATAGTATTTCTGCAGCAGCTGAAGGTACAAAAAGTTATCTTAACCTGTGAAATACATATTTTTCATTCCTGAGATTAACATTTTCCCTCAGCCTCTGAGCTTTTTGCAAGAGTTTCAAGTTTGAAATTACCTATGGGAGGCAGAGGTTTTTAGGTTGCAATGTACATCATTTTTTCTCTCCAAGAGAATTTCCATCTATGAAGCTAAAGTGACCAGCTGAATTAAATTACATAGAAGCTGCTTAAAATAATATGTTAGGCATATATTTGTAGAATCAGCCCTCTTATTTCTACATTTGTGTTGAAGGTATGGGATAGAAGGAATTTCAGCAATGATGCTCTAGGACAGGCTTTCTCTCATACGTGTACCACTAGAAAATCCCTACTGCTGAAAAGCAGGTTTTTTAATGTTGACCTTCAGTGAGAATTATCTCAGGTATGACGTTACAAATGCAGGCCAGGGATAAATGTGTGATTTCAGTCATAAAACTATTGCCTAGGATGAATTTTTATGTGTTCCTACAGATACAATAAAAATGACAGAATAAGTCTTTGAAGGGAAAACAAAAATATAGTTTATTTTCATCCATTGCTTATTTATCAGTGTGGGAGTTGCAAGGTTATTTTGTACAGTGCATCCTTGTCTTTTTCCTGCCTCTTCAATCAAAGGGCCACTTGTTCCTGCTTTAGTGGATCATCAAAAGAGACAAACTACTTGTTTTTGTACTATCAGGGACAGGTGATTTTTAAGGGATTATCTTATGTCCAAGCTACATTGTATGTTCTTAAAGCAGATTTCTGGAAAATACTTCTGCATAGTTCCTGATCTGTGTTTTGGAGGTCTTGGGTACTGACTTCACATTACAGAGGATTCTTCCCTAGAACAGAGGCATTTATTACATTACATGTAAATATGTAACACGTATAAGCATATAATAGCATTTGAGTTTTATACTTTTAATGTATTGGTGTTTGTTCTGTGGAAGGTACAATAACATAAATGGTGCAAGACTTTATTCCTGAGTTTATTAGGGTAGGGTAATATTCCATAGTAAAAATTAAGTATCAGAATAAGAGAAATTATTACAGGTTATGATGGCCTGGCGAGGATAAAATATAACACAATGAAAAGAAAAAGGAAAAAAAAAACATGGAAGAAGGAGAGTTTGGTGATTTTAAAATAGCAGGCAATTAAAAGTTGAGTATTTGGAAAACAAGAAGTGAATAGGAGGAATTGAAAGGCAAATGGCAAGCAGAGGCATGACTGTGTTTTGCTTGGTTTATAATCTCATATAAAATACTAAATATACCTTTTTAATATCTATAACTAATCTTTCTAATTTTATCAGCAGGACTTCAGAGTATTCTTACCAAATGGATGGCATTGCTATACCATATTAAGAGGGTAAATCTGGCCCAGAAGAACTAAATTTACTAATGGTGGTCTAATCCAGCTTCACTTTTGAAAGTGCTGGCTGGCCATTCCTTAATCAGAATTCTCACATGACCTATAAATATTCAGTATCACAGAGAATTCATGTGAGAGTGTGATCATCCAAATCCAGTCATGGTTTTGAAACTATTGGTGACTTGTCCAAGTTCAACTGAGTATTTCTGCTTAAATCTTTTTATTCCTTCTCCCACAAACCAATACAGTAGTTAGAGTCATTTTTATGAATGCATATGAATAAGGATGTTTGGAGGTCAATTAGCAGCTGTTAGCATCCTCTTCGAACAATTAGCTAATTCTGGTAAACTAAATACAGTTTTAGATATTTCACCTCACCGTTTTTTCTCCAATGAACACTATTTTAAATTAGATAATGCTAACTTTAGTGTACTAAAACTATTTTTGTTAGCAAACACAATGACTTTCAATGTTCACCTGAATTACAATGGACATTTTTAAAAAATTTTAGGTAGAGCTAAATAACACAACAATATTGATTTATAAATAATTTCTAGTTTAAATATCGAGAACACTGACTTCTGAGATTATGGTTGCTAAATACAAGAAACCATTGAACATTTTTGGTGTGTTTTTTGTTTGGGGATTTTTGTTGTTGCTTGGTTGGTTTTTTTTTTAATAAGGTAAATTGCTAAGCAAAGTAGACTTCAGTTAATGGTCTGAAATCTGGTCGAAACTAAGCTGGACTGTCCTGTGTCCAGTATTATATGTATGTTCAGAGGCTTAAATAAGCTGATATTTGTATTGGCTTAAAAGTCTACTTCTTGGAGGTTAATCACAGTGAGAACATCCATCTTCTCGCTAAACTATAAAAAGTGATACAACTTTGGAGGCTCCTGTGGTTTGTCTTGTTTTTCTTGGTTTCCTGTGTCTGGCATGCACATTTTGCCAATGCCAGAATCCTGAAGTGATATCTGTTGGATAAATTCCTGTCTGACAATAAAGACCAAGAGACTTTGTCAGTTGTCGTCATGTTAATGTGGATTTTACCCACTGTGATTTCACAACATTACTAGCTTCAGGCATGCAAAAGCATTATGCTTCTATGTTCTGGTCAGTATTTTTCAGTCAAATTTCAGCCGGCTTTAAAGAAGAAAAAAAAATACCTACTGGCAGTGCTTAGCTGAATAAATACAAACAATATATAAATATCACTTTATTTGTACTACTGCATATTTTGCATATCCTCAGGTTTCTCTTTTAAACAATTCTTTAAAACACATAAAAGCTTTGCATAAGAAAGCAAAGTACCATAAGTTATGGTACTAAAAGTGTAGGTTTGGGGTTGGTTGTTTTTTGGTTTGGGTTTTTTTTGGCTGCCATTATGCTGTTTCCTCAGCAAAAACAACATGAAAGGCTTCCCTTCTTTGCCCTAGCTATTGTCACAACAGGACAAGGAATGACGGCACGGCACACAACGTGAGCTCCAGAGGCAGGAAAACAGAACGTTTATTTACAGTTAGAGCTTTTATAGTTTTCAGGGATTGTCTCTGGATTGGAGGGAGAAGACACCACCTCTCCATCCAGACTGGCAGAGACAAAAGTCCATCAAAGGTCTCTCCTTGGGAGAGGAATGTAAAAAAAAAAGATTATTTTTCCTACAAGTCTTTGAAAGTCTCCACTTTCACATGTAAACATTCGAAAAGCAATAGAAAAGTTAGAAAACTCCAAAGGTTCTCAGAAGGCTTTTAAAAAATTCAGAAGGCTTTAGAAATTCAGGGTGACAAGCTGGTATTTTGATTTATTTATATAATAAACCATCAAAATGCCTTCTACTTATCTGCTTTTTAAGCCAGCAGTGACAAGTGGAGAGAAGGAATTTTGTGACTTTTCTGGAAAAGTTATAATAGTCTGCAGTAGCAATTTCCCCAAAATTAGTGATTGTTTGGTCTGTCTTCAAAACAGTCCACTGAAGATTTCTGTACTTTCCCAGGTTATAGATTGTTATTCTAATCTTATTTACTTAACCTTGAAGTTAGTTCACTGATGTCATTATTTGTTTTCAAGGGAACACTGACTACTGAAATTTACAGCTATGAATTTCTGTTTTCATTCCTTCTTTTAAGTTTTAGATTTGCTTCGTAGTGCTGGCATGAAAGTGGAACAGTAATTTAAAGTATATTTATTCTACCTCTCATCCTCTACAGCAAAGGACAATATTTGATGTGGAGCCCCACTTTTATTTTCCCATGCAAAGTTATACAGCTATAATTAAGCACTAAAAGACTTGAGACTAGATGACTGAGAAAGTTCTATTTTACCTGAGACTCACTGGCTTCTGGGGATCAACACAAGTGTTTAAAAACACCAGCCCAACTTGCTGAATTTGTTTCACGTTTGCCCAATACCAAGTGTAATAGACCCATGAACTCTGGCAAGTATTTGAAAAACAAAATCCTTCAAATTCTGGTAGAAAACCTCATTAAGATCTGTTCCAAATCCTCCTCAAAAAATACAGCACAGTTTAAGGCAACACAGCAAAGAGTAGGGGAGGTGTTACCAATTATTAGAATGAATATTTAAGCTACCCTAGACTAGAGTATTAACTAATACTATTTTCATAACCAGATATAAACTGTAAATAACATATTGCTACCTGTAAAGTTTTAGAGCTAATTGTGAAATCCAATTAACAGGTATTCAATTGCCTTTCATGAAACCGTGTTTCAGCCTAAAGGTACAGAGAAGTAACAAGGCTTTATACTGTGTGACAGTGCACAGCTCAGAAGCCTTGGGTGCTCCCTGTGTTCTTGTGGGCAAGGCTTCTATGACTTCACTGCCTTGTGTCTAGGCAGCTGGGTAATATTTATTGCTATGTTAATTAACACAAAATAGGATAATTGCCTTCCATATCTGAAAACCTTGTGAGCCTGCTTGAGTGTCTGAAAATAGGGACCAAATCAGAGCTTACTCTTGATTTCCTGGCATGCCTTATAATAAAGGAAAAGACATATTTACAAATTTCTGGCCTTAGGACCCTGATCACAAATTTATACCTGAACCCAGCTTTCACAAGGAAAGACTCTCTGAGCATACATCTTCAGCTGAACTGTTCAAAAAGCTCCCAGCAAAAATTAAGCCAAATAAAGCAGTTCTGGAGTACAAAAATTTTCTGCTGGGTGTGTAAAGTGCTTTTCAACTCTCCTTGACACTCTCCAGTAGCAAGGGGTACTGTTTTGGGCACCATACTTGAAGAAAAATGTAGAAACCCTGGAGACAGTCCAGAGCAAAGTAAAAAGAATGAGCAACAGTCTAGAAGGCAGTATGAGGGAGGGTGGAAGGAATTGGCATTGTTTAGTCTAGAGAAGGGAGAACTAAGGAAAGTTGGGATGTCAGCCCATAAACTATGAACACTGTTTCTGCAAAACAGAAAATATCAACTATAGATTGGGAGAGAAGTAATGAAAAGTACACAGCAGGAGAGCTTCAATCTTGTGGCTGGAGTAAGTTTCCTTAAATAGATTGGTTAAAGGCTTAATAAAATTTTCTGGCTACGTTTCATTTTCAGTTTAAAAATTAAGTGCTGGTATCTGCAGAGATGTGAAGCACACCTATATATAAGCACATCTCTATATCAGTGCATCTCTATATAAGCTGTAACTTCTAGGCCAATTCAGAAGATTGTTATATTAAACAAGTGCCTGCAGTAAGTCATGCCCACTTAGGATGACAGGATATTTGTTGCTGAATGCAACCAAGTTGAACATAAGTGCCAAGTTTATAAGTAGCAGTACTCTATTTTCATTTGTTTTTTTTTATTTCATTTTTCAGAGCAGTGAGAAAATCTCCTGAGGTGGTAGAGGTTCCATCCCAATTTTTATTTGAATTATTTTCTTCTTGTGGGCCACTGAACAGAGGTATTAATTTTGCTCACAGTCAGAGTAATTAATTTTGATGAGATCTGACCCTCCTTCTATTCTTAGTCTATAATGTTTCCAGAATTGGAAAGTGGCTTTAGAAACTTTTAAGCCAGTTGTTCTGAATCTTTTTTTGCTAATTAGGAAACTGGTTTTGCCTTTTTGTGTCAATCTTTAATTCTGAATGTTTTGGACCTGAGTTTTCAGGCCTGTCTTCTTGCTTCATTCCTACTTCTTTCTAGGGGTCTAAATAATAAGTTCACTAAAGAGTACCCACTGTAGCTATGAACAAGGTATAAGTAATCCAGGACATTACATCTAGATATGCACATTGAAAAATCATAAAAATTGAAGGACATTTTAGGCTCATATCCTTCTGAACTGAAACTTGTATCTTTATCCTTCCTGTGTGGACAGGAGTGTTTATATCACTCATATTTCCTTTATTTTTGCTTCTAGAGAGCTGGTAGCTTAGAAGAGACCATTTACCAGTGATTTGCAAATGCATCTAGTCAGAAAAGAGGATCAACCTGGGCTCCCCTTCCCAGAGAGCTACTAGAAATCATCAGTTATGGCAGGTAGAGGAAGTTACTCCATCACAATTGTATTTTACTTGATGTGTTATAGTCTGCCATATCTTCTTAACTCCTTAAGGATGCAAGTTTTCTGGAATACTCGATAGATTACATGAGCATACAGCTGTCACATACAACTGTAATGAGAGTAAATTCTGAGTTGCAGTCATTTAGCTTTTATAGGTCTCAGTTACAGATCTCAAAGCAACAAAGGTCAACAGTACTGTCCTCATTTAAAAAAAAAAATAGAAATTCTATTTGGACTGGCTTGGAGGATTAGCCACTGTTCTCCTCTAAACCAGTGAGAGAGCAAAAACTAACACTTAGGTACTTTGACTCACAGTTCTGCACTGTAACAAGGAAACAACATTCCTGGAATCACCTGAAAACACCTTGAAAATTATAGCAGCAATGAAACCTGATTATGAGACTATTAATGCGATCTTCTGCAGTGGGTCAGAGATGGTCAGAAAGGAATAGTATAAACATGTAAGCCCAGAAACGTCAACTCAAAAGGTTCACTGTAAACTTAAAATCAGCTTTTAGGAGACCTAGAAACACCACTGCCTCTTGATTTATTTTAGATTCTGCGTCAGAAAAGCTAAACAAGGGGAATTGAATAATAGGGATGTGTAAAAAGAAGAGGAGCAATGTCCAGCCAATTAGATCTCACCCCTAATTCCAAGAAAAAACCTTCATCCCATTACCCTTCCCAAACTGGCCTTGCTTGCATATAACTGGGTGATTAAACAATATTCTTTGAGAACAGTTACATTTCAGCTGGAGGCCAAAGATGCAAGTTTGCTCTGTACAATATGAAATGAATAAACGACACAAGAATGCATCAGTCCAGTGAGTTATGTGTCTAAGCCTCCATTGTCTGGAGTATAACTTATAACGCTGCTTCTGCACTTGAGACATGTGCCTAATATAGCTGTGGGTGAGAGTGTCTGAACATTCCTCAGCTGTGTCTGCAGGAGGAGGGTGCAAAAATGTTGAATCTCCCACATTTGTAGCCGTTGTGAACAGCTATAGATGGCATGTCTAGCAATCAACATTAATACTTGAGTTTGTTTTGTGGATTTCTTTTTTAAATTGCACTAATTTAAGTTTAAAGAACTTAGATCTCCTATATGTGATGTGGATTTAGATGTGAGTGTGCTTTTGTCTATATGCATGTTGAAGATGAAGAGGTTGAACTAGGAGCTTTCTACAAGCCTTAAATACCTGTGGGTCAACCTTTAGATATTGCACATGTGTAATTCTCCAGTGCTGCCTTCCTGGACAGCTGCAGGCATATGTAGGTACAAAAATAGTTGATATACAATGGTTTCAATGATGCCACTGAATTCACACATCCTGGAATTTAATCATCAAGATAAATACTATAACTTAATTTAAATGAAAACAAAGATGACTTCTGAAGTGAGACAGTTCATGTATGTGATAAACTATTTCAAAGAAATCACTAGGCAATGAAATCACTCAGTTGGCTCCATTTGTCCTTTTACGAAAATAGATGTGGTGTCATGCACTGAGAAGTCTATTCCAGTTGTGCTGCAGGAGAATCCATTATTTATCACAGATTTTTAGGGGGAGGTTTCTTCCAGGACAGATTAAATATTTGGACTTCAGGACTGTGGGAAACCACACATCAGTTAGAATGAACGTTGTTTAATTCAGGTATTGGCCTGAATCCTGGGGAGTTGTAGCACTCGACTTTGAATGTTATTCAAACCTGCCGTAGCTCTACCCATTAGTCTTGCCTAGAACCTGACTTGACTGGACCAGAGCTTCTGGTTCACAAAGTGTCTGTGCATCTTGTAGAGGCAAAATAATCCCTGAAAAGCATAGTAGAAAAGATAATTGGTGGGGTCTTGTTTGTATCTATACATGTGGCCCACTGAAGGTGAACTCAAGTTTGCTGGAAAATGGTAACATCTGGCAGATCTATTTTCAGTCAGAAGTGTATCTTTTCTTTTTTTCCTTTGTGACTATTTTTTCAAACAAAACCTTACTTTTCAATTGTTAGTTTTTGAAATTTACAAGAAATTTTGCTTTGAACAAGTCACAATAAAGCTGGACATTTCAAAAATATTTAGGAAAGGTGATATATATATATATATAGGGTAACAAGGGAGGTGAATGCTCAAACTAATGCGTTCCATCAATGTTATTTAGCACTCCTGGGGAGGAGAACTCCAGAGAAGAACCTTTTGCCTCAGCTTGACCAGATTTAAATGTCTGGCCTCATTAATCCAGAATGCTAGGTTAGCTTTTGTTCTAAACTGCCTCTGCAGCATAAGAAGGTATCCTAGGCCATTTTTTGTGTGGTTACTTAATCTCCCAGATGTCTGCACTGCTGCCCTTGTTTTTTCTCCTCTCCAGTAACCCATCACCTTTTGCCTGCTGGTTTTTGTGTCCTAACTCTATAGTGTGCGCCCAGCAGCCTTTTGACTCAGGCCAAAGAACATTATCTGTTTGAAAACTAGTATCAAGGAAACAAAAAAATTAATGTGCTGACGCACATAAAGCATATGTTCATCTGCTGAAGAGCCCGTTATCAATTCTTCCTGCCTAAACTATTAAGGATTAAAAAGATAGTTTAGCCATCTCTTATCCATAGGTAAAGTAGGAGGTATTTTTTCAACACCTGAATCATTCTCTTGACAATTCTTTGAACTTTCTCCAAGTTGCAATATTAATCTTGAATTGTACTCACTAGACTGAGTGTAGCAGCAGTCATTCCATTGCCAGACGCAGAAGTAAAGTTAAAATTCTTCTCCCTGTGCCCATATCCAAGTATTAGCCTTTTTTTATGACTGGCGCAACACATAGTGGCTACCATATGATTATTCTCTTATTCTTCTACAAGACAAGGCCCAGCAGCAGCTCCTGTAGTTACAGCTGCAGTTGGATTTTATCCGTGGCACTTCTGTGACAACTGTATGTGCTAACCTTCACAGCACCCACTAGCGGTGATCTGACCTTCACTTTTTATCACTGTCTGGTGCCCTGTAAAATATTTACAGTGACATACTTCTCAATCATTGTAACTCTAATTGCAATTGTGCCATTGTGTTTCTTTCTGAATACTTCTAGAATCCAGATAGAGAGCTTCCATGTTTCAAATGAAGAACAATATGGGAAGGTGGGCAGAGTCTAAAAAGCCCCCTTCTAATACATAAGAAATCCATGGCACAGGGGCATGGACATTCTTCCCCTTCCTTTTCAAAGAGCCTTTCATTTGTGAGGAATACCATGTCCCTTTCTGAACATTTTCTTCTTGAGGCTAAAACCACCTCAGTTTGTGCAACTTTTGTCATACTAAATTTCTCATCATCATCAATAATCTTTGAATTCTCAAGTGGTTCATATTCTTGGTGTGCAGTGCCTAAACTGTACACAGTATTTCAGATGAAGCCCTACCATTGTTGAGTACAGCAAAAGGCTTATTTCACACATCTTGCAGGCTTTACCCTTAGTTAGAAATCTCAGGATTGTGTTTGCTTTTTTCACAACAGCATGATAGTGTTAACTTCTGCTTAGTTTGTGATTCAGTATGTTCCATGGGCTCTTTTAAGAAGAAATGCCACCAGCCATTTGTTTTCCACCCTATATTTATGCAGCTGATTATTCTTCTCCTAATGCAGGGGTTTACATTTATCCCTCTTAAATAGTACCCAGACAGTGATGAGAGCCCTCTTCATTCTTCCTGAAAGATCTTTGCCAACATTTTTGTGTTTCTTATTGCAAAACCCACAAGATACACAGGACTAGCTATTCTATGGAATTCTTTTTTTGCCTTTGGATTCATATCTTTATTTGTTTAGAAGGCATAGTGAATAATGGTGTTAGATAAGCACCAGCTCTATTAGCAAGTACTTTGTATGTGGACAAGGAGACACGAGAAGAAACTTCTCAATTTGTGGGGTAAACTCCATAAATTCTGATTTGTTTAACCAGAGATTAAATGCAGATGTGAAGCAAACAGCATTAAGAAGAAAATGGCAGGAGCTGACATTGGGTAAACCTTTGTAAAATTCCATGACGTCAAGCAGATGATTAGAATTTCAGTCAGGAGAAAGACCTCCAGCATGTATAGATTTCCTTTGTGTTCCCTTGCAGTGCAATCATGACTTCTCGTGCAAAGTAATCAAGGCATTAGATATAAAGAAAACATCTATTCTCAGTATTTTATAGAAATAAGTCTTTATATAGTGTTTAGCTCACACTTAATAAGCAAAAATAAATAAATAAATAACTCTTCAGCAATTTATGCTGGAGCCAAGACTAGTTCTGAGCACTCCTGAGAATACGGCAGAAACAAGAAAATGTGTGTAAATAAAAGTATCATTAAATGTGAGTCTAAGCACTGTTTTTATATCACAAATACTTTTACTGGTAAATGTAAGTATTTGGGTTTAGTAGCTGATTAAATTTAGCATGTTTGTTTCAAAATACAAAAAGCACCAGAGTTTGTTTTGACCTCACTTCTACAGTTTTGGAATCACTGTTCAAATACTCTATTTAAATTTAGTAAAACAAAAACTGGAACAAAATGGGAGGCACTTGTGTTTTGAGCACTGAAATCAGTCTGAGCCTTGAATTTTGGCCTGCTCTAGATGCCAGGGTTTTGTTAATCTCTGATTCATTTCCTCTAGGAACCCAGAAACAGACCAAGAATGACTTTGAAGCACATATTTTTTTTATTGTTTACATAATATACCATTGCTCAAAAAACTTCAGTGTGAAATTGACTTTGATAGTCACAGAAATAAAAGAAACAGTATTCATGGGCCTAGTCACAGGGTCAGAAAATACAAGTGTAAAGAAAAATTCTGTCCTCTCCAAAGGATTAGACACTCAAATTTCCTGATACTCTCCCTGCAATCTGGACTTCGTATAGCATTAATCTCACAAAAACTGAGAGTTTGTTAACAGATTTCCAGAAGTGTAGGCCCTGCATCAAAGTGAGAAGATATACACACACTGCCCTGAAGGATTCAGTTGTAGTATGACTGTCTTTTTGAAATTCAATTTGACTGTAACATCCTCCAAAGACTTTGCCAGCAATAACCCAGAGCTTCACAGTCCATGGATAAACAGGTGATGTTGTACTCTTGCTCTTCTGTTTGCTACCATACTGAAGGCAATCTTGATTTACTGCTTTCTTACTTCAGTGAGATCATAAAATATAGTCCAACCAAAAGTGTGTGTCATTTATATGTAACCAAAACACATCCAAAACCCCCACAAAACACAAAAATTCCTATGCTGAAAATTAACAGAAAGTTCCACCTGATTTTAAAATGAGATGTCTAAAATGGAATAACCCCTCTTTTGGCTTTTCAGTGTTACCTGAGTGCCTCTTGGCATACATATTGCACATTTTTATGGTCGTTACACTGGTGTAACTTAATAGTCAACAAGCTTTTTTTTTTAATTCATTCTTTCTCTCATATAAATGTAGGTTGAGATTTGGATTTTCCCTCTTGACAAACCAGCTTAAGTAAAATTAATTTGATGGGAAAAAATAGATTAATTTGAATCAAGAAACAAGATACTTGGCAAAACCATATTTTGAAGAAAAGCTCTCTAGGAACTTAAACATAAAATCTTTCATGTCTGCTAGAGCGCTTGACCTTTCCTTCTTCTCTCCACCTCCTGTGGATAAATGCTTCCTCCCATGAATTGTAACATGGGGTAGCTTTAGCTCTGCAGCCTTTATGGCTCCAGAGACTAATTTCAGAGCCTGCCCCTGCTTCTACTGGAATTGCTTCATTTATTTTATAGGGTTTTGCCTAAATTTTCCACTAGTAAAACTGCAGCCTCTCACAGATCCTGCAGTTGCATTGTTTATTTTCAGAAAGAGAAAGTAGGCTGGGGGTTTATTTTGGGAGCTGGGTTCAAGCCCCTTAGCCACATCTCTGCTGTCACTCTGGGCTTTACCTACAAAGGCCCTAGCTTCTGCCAGCAGAAGTTGATTTGCTGTGCTGGGTCCAGGGAGACAGGAGCTACTGGGAGTTAATATTGTGGAGTTTATGGCTCAGCCTCTTGAGGGAGAAAAAGGAATCGTAGCAGGGTCTTCCCAGTTCCTTATCCATTGAGTTATGAGGACCCTCCTCTGTGAAGCACATGACAATAATCTTGCTCAACACTTGACTAGTTGACCAGCTGCCTTGGATGTCAGAAACAAAAGAAACCTTCCTTTAAGGAAGGGTATTTATGTAAGAAGTCCTGACATGGACTAGCCTGTAGACCCATATAATCTTCAAGGTCTACCTATACCAACAGCAGCTCCACCCCTCAGTTTCTTGTGACAACTCTCGTCTGCACCAAACCCCTCCTGAAAGCTATCATCTCACCAGCCTGCACTGCATGGCATCCTACTTCTGTGCCAAAATCATCTGGATGAGCTGGGGCATGAAATTTAACTGCCTCACTACCTATCTTGTTCCTCTAGCAAAAATGGTTCCCACTGGTGAGCAAGGCTAACCCACACAGCTGTTCTTCAGCTGATTCAAGAAATTTTGTCTCAACAAAATTCACTGGAACAGGGAGGTTACCCAAATAGCAGTAACGGCCACAGCCATCTCATTTAAACTGCTGCTCCAGACCTGACAGAGGCTTAGAAAGCTGAGTCACTGAGGCACAGCCAAATTTTGTGGGTTTAATGTAGGCTGAACTATAGAACAGCTATGAATTATCATACAAATTTGTTGTGTGGCAGCTAAGGTCATATTATTTATAATTTTCAGCAATCTTGGAACCTGGAGCCAGGTTCTACAAACACAGGCAGCCTGGTCCCTTTCCAAAAAAAGAATGGGAACAAAGTCAGTGTGCAAAAGGATGGCTGAAAGAACCAAGATTTAAACCAAATCCAGCTGCCTCCTAGGAAAATGCAGTTTCTCCTGAGGCCTCTCTTGACAGTTTTGACAGGTTTATAGCAGAGCCAATATAATTTCAAATAGCAAAATTATCTTCATAACCCCTGCAATGCTTGGGTTACCCTGACAGTCTAGACAGCACAGATGTGTCTGCACTAAGCTGCTGATTCTGCTCTCACCTGCAGCACAGCAGCTGTTTTTTCTATCGATGGCTCTTTTATTTTGTAGGTGACTAATGGATCAAGCTGCTGGAAAATGAGTTAATCTTCCTCAGCCAGTCAGCATTCATATATGCAGCTCACATCTCTATCTGATTTTTAATTTCTGAGCACAGATGCAGCATTTTTGGGGAGAAGAGTCAGATGGAGACCACACTCCTATCCATCACTTGATATGAAGGTTTTAAGTTCTCAGAGTAGGGGCCAAGTTGCCTTGTGAAGTAGTGCCAGCACCAAGAATAGAATTTCTTTATTTGCCATGTCTGCCTTTCAGCACCGTCCTGTGTGGTTTTTTCCATTGACAGAGTTCACATTTTGTTCAGGAAAAGGCTATATCCGCCCTCCATCTGTAAGCATGTGTTTCTTTCTCGTAAGTTCTCTTTGTAAGCTAATGGGTGTAATAGTTGCCTTAGTGAGATCACACTGAGGCTCAGGCTTTCCAGGCAGTCACAGGCAAGCTTGTGAAGAGTAGAGGGTTGCAGCTGCTTTGGGTGGGAGCACTGATATGCATGCTTAACCCCTTGGCTCACTCCCCTTTCCTCACCCACAGGTTAGATGACCTAAAGATTTCCCTGGAAATCCATTTGTCAGGCTGTAAAGTCTTGGCTCTGTTTTTGAGAATGAGAAATAAATTTTAGGTCTACTAGGGATGTCTTGGTCAACAGCATCAAGGACCATGCAATCAATAGCATTTCTGACATAAAACAGGCTTGAGCTGAAGGTCTGATTAAGATCCAGACCATGCTGTTACACACAGAAAGAAAGTA
This sequence comes from Hylia prasina, assembly GCA_013397195.1. Classification (NCBI taxonomy): domain Eukaryota; kingdom Metazoa; phylum Chordata; class Aves; order Passeriformes; family Sylviidae; genus Hylia; species Hylia prasina. Next base: position 1,319,442 of record VYXD01006142.1, read on the forward strand.
AAGCCTGGGTCTTGAAATATTTGCAAAAATAAACACCATCAGCCAAGCCCACCCTGCAACAAATCATAGGCAGCCTCATAAAGGCCCTTTACAGTCCCTGACAGACATGATGTAAGTGCTGAGTGGCCCAAGCAGCCCCTCCTCAGTCCCTGCCTGCCTGCTTTGGAAGCTCTATGTGTATCCAGGCAGGCACACTCCCTCCCTCCTGAGGGCCTGCCACTGCGGGGGAAAGCACAGTGCTGCTTTTTGAACTCTGGCATTGAGATTTGCCCTGGGTTCTTTGAAACCCACCTGGACTGCGCTGCTACAGTTGTGTGCCACAGGAACATTACAGTCACAAGAGAGGCACCACATGAAATACAGGAGGGAGAGAGTGATATGACTTTCTGGGGAGAAGCTTCAAGAGCATTACTAATTTCATTGAAGTTATATTCATGTCCCTCTAAACTAGGGTCAGACTGTTATTTATTATGGGACCTAACTGTCCTTGCATGTTGTGGACTGTATAGGAACAAGCAGTACAAACTTAAACTCCTAAGAAGCAATCTAGACTCATCGGGGAGAGAAGTGGGTAGAGTGGGTAACATTATAAAGCAACACAGCATCTTAAGAAAGCTCGAGAAACTAAGCACATATTTACAGGCAGTAAAATCTGGGTTTGATTCATTTTCTTTTTATTCTCTCATGGGTTGATTCAAAACTATGAAAAAAATGGGCTATTTTAAGATTCAGGAGATTTGTCTCAAACATTTTCTGGAACAGTATTTCTTGAGGGAAGTATGTATTCCATTACAAGTTTTGTATATAGGCACTGTAACATATGAAATAGCACTTCTCAATCACCCTCAGGGATCCCTTGGAGGTTTTCCATAGAAACCCATCCACTCTCCCCCCTTACACTTCATAGTGCACAACTTGAAACATTGGCTTTCAAAAAAATGTTTCTGTCCTGCTTAGGTCTTTTAGTTTTTTTCCCTATAATTTCTCTGCCGGCTTTCTTGAAAGGAGAATGTAGCAGGGCAATTTGATGCTGCAGGTTCTATTCTGTCCTATTATCTCATTTTACCCTCTTAATTTACAGTATCTTACCTAAACAAAGCAACTTATTTGCAGCAGAGGATACCATCTGTCACTTAGTGCATGTAAAATATTAAAATATTTTTATCCTGAAACTACCACCATCTGGAAAGAGTTAGGATGGGAAAACAATAAAAAGCCCATCTAAGTTCACAAGTGTTATTGTCTTGAACAAGAAGATTAGTGTTCCCATTCATTTATTTATTCTACCAAAACATAACATTAAGTCATTTTTAAATCCAAACAGTTTGGATACTCCTGATGTTGCTTATGTGTGCTAAAGCCCAGGCTGAGGTTATCTGGCTTGCCTTGCAGCAACAAATGTCAATTTGCACTTCATAAAACATTGTGCACAGGTTGTAGCTGTGATTGTAGATGGCTGTAGGACATACTTCCATCAAGGACCACTCTTCCAGAAAGGTCCTCATACCACTCTAATATTCCACATCCTTCAGGTTGATTTGGTTTATATTTAAAGCCAGAGCACTGAGCATCTTCTGGGATTGAGCTGATAGTCTATGGAAGAAAGTTTTCTGTTCTCTGGTGCATATCTTTGATATTAATGAACATGAGTCCATATCATGAAGATAAAACTTTTAAAAACAAATGGCATCTCTGCCATCTCTTCTTACATTAGTGGCACACTGGAAAGAAGTATAAAATCTGCTTAACACAGCATTGTGTCCATCATTAAAAAAAAAATACCTGTTTCTAATCAATAAGTATTTGCTTGAGCAAATATTGGCTCTTCAAACAGCAGCTACATTGGAAGTAGCTGCAGTTATCTCAGTTGCATATGTCAGAGCAAAGTTTTCTGTTTGCTTCTTTTCTAATCCTCATTCTTTGCACTTCAAGAGAGAATAGGTTAAATTAAAACCTTCTAATCATACCAAGGCAATTCCACAAGCAGGACAAAAGAATTATTTGGGCATGTAACTCCTAGTTTATTATTTTAAGACTTTGTGAACACTGTCTTTGACAGTTAATATCCTATTTTCTTCAACATCTGATAGAAGGGCAGGTCTATTACTATTACCCAATGATGCTTTCCCAGTTCACAGGACTTCTTTCTAGGTTCATCAGGCCAGTTTAAACAAGTTTATAATGCTCTTTACCTGCAACTGACCTTCTCCTTGTGCAACTTTTTTGGCTGGATCTGTGACTCAGCCTGTAGACACCGTAGCCTAATGTTAATAAATGCCGGAGGGATTAACACTTACACCTCAGCCACTACATTACAAACCAAAGTTGGCTGTCAGCCAAGAAACTGTAGTGCTTCTCTTCATGTACCAAGTATCACACAAGACAGGAAGACAGAGGAACCATTGAAGCAAAATATTAGCCCAACACTAGCCTGGCAAGAGAGCTTGAACACAGAAAGTCTCCCCTTGCTCCTCCCACCCCAAGGTTCCCACAGCTGTTCAGCATTTCTGTGTGGTGCTCCTGCCAAGCAGGTGTCTCTGCTTTGCTGAAGGGCTGGTGACAAATGACTTCGAGTTCAATTTGTGCAATGGAAACAGTTTCCATTACAAGCATAAGTGAAATATATCCAAGCAACTGATTCTGGGATTCCAAAGCCCACACGTTTTTATAACCTATACCAACACAGCCTTATCCTTTCCACAGGTCAGTTCAATGATTTCTTTGTTCCTCAGCTCATGAAACACGAATTGGCAAACCAACTCACCTCCACTACAGCAGGTACTCCTCTAAATCCCCTGGCTTAGAGGCTCAAACACAGGTCTGCTCAGAACTTCATGTTGAAGAGATTATTAATGCAGGAGAACCACTGCAAAAAGCTTACACATGCATTCCTTCCTTATGCATAACTTAAATACTGTCAACACTTCTTTCTTTGCAATCTAGTAATTCCTACATTAATCATTCTGCAGTTTAGTACCCAACAGAAGAATTGCATCATATTGTAACAATTTGACCAATCCTAAACTGAGGCTGCAAGAGGTTGATTAATAAACTGCAAAGTGGGACAGATTTTTAAATTACCTCGTGTTTTAAGATGATCACGCATGAGCAGAGCATTTCCAGCTTTCCAATACATTCCTCATATACAGGAAGGCAGCTTGAGCTATACTTCAGACTAAGGCTCATGTCAAGTGTTCCTTTAATAGTGTTCCTTGGTTTATAGGAACCAAGCTTGTATATTAAGATGAATCAACATTTTACTACATGGTATTTTTGATATTTTCCAGAAACACTGGAATACTTCTTAATCACAAAGTACATGATTGGCTCTGTTGTTGAAAGAAGATTCACTGAAGTCTTTCAGGATACCTGACAAGCAAGTTCCTGTGGGAGATGGATGGATATGACAGTATCTAGAGTAACCACACTAGCAAAATCCAGCAGCAAGAAAATAACTCTTGAAACTTGATATACTCTTCAAGTCGTGCTAATTTCATTTCAGTTACACTGACTAGCAATCAGTTTGCTTATTTAAACAAATAGTTATCTATACCACAGACTGTTTTCTGTAACAGCTGACAGTTTATTCAGGTGTTAAACTTAACACTGCTCTGGCACTACTACTTAATCTCACAGCCCAGATACTTACCTTAATGAACCTTTCATAGTTATGGTTTTGCTCATGGGTGACACAAGCTAAACTTTGATATTCTGTTCAAAAATTCAAAGTAGCTGTGCAATCAGTGTTTCATTTAAAAGGCATTGAGCTCGAATTCCCAGAATTATTATAGGATCCTCTCCTAGACAAATTTTTACAGTCTTTCCCCAGATTAAAAATAACATTCAATTCAATACTTAAAAGGTTTCTTTATTTTCCTCTTAGACTCAGGCTTTCAGGAAACCTTAAAAATCAATTACACAGCAAAGACTGATATTGCAAAACAGTGGAGGTGCAGTTCAAAAGAAAAAACCTAACCCATAGTGTCTTCAAATATAAAAATATATATCCAAATTATTACCTAGGGAAAGTGTACCACCATTTCTGTCTTAAGCTGGTCCTGCCAGCTTTTGGATCATAACTCCCACCACAGAGCTCAAGAGCTCACACCGGAAGGAGCATCTCCAAGGTTCATGTCACAGGCATGATTCAGAGCAAACTGCTTTGCTGCAGCATATGAACCCAATCTTAAGTTTTCTGAAAGCATTCCATAGTTTTCTCTTGGGCAGTAGGTAATAAGCATCCAAACATCTCCTGGGAAGCATAGGTCATATACACAAAGCCATCTTCATCTTTGTAGTCCCTGTACACTTCTGCCATTGTCAAGGACATACTGGCTAGGCTTTTGTTGCTCACCAGCAGGTAGAAAGCTTGTGTAGCTGTTAGAGCCATCCTGCTTCTAATTGAAAAAGAGGAGAAAAAGAGGATTAAGCATTAGAAAGTTGAATATGGTTTCCACTTCAGTCTGTGACATACATTAAGCAGAGCAGTAGCATGAAGTAGGTACAAGAAATGCTGTGTAGAGTTATTTTGTGGTTTAACGTCTCCATCAGCAGGAAGTAAACTGGAAGCTCAAAGGCCTGTGCTCTGAGGAAAGGCTTACATGGCCACACCAAAGGTACTGCTGAGCATGGGCTTGGAGTTCCCAGTTACCAGGGGAAAGTGTGAATAGAAACCAAAAGCTTCTGTAGCACAGATTTTGTAAAGGGTTCCAGCTCCAGTCTGTTACACTTACTATAAAGTCTACCTTCAAAACACAAGTCCTCTTCAGAGACATTACATACAAGAATTACGATCTAAGTTGTCCAAGAGCCAAAAGCATCTTTTACAGAAGTTATAATCTAGAAAGATCTTTCTGTACTTCATTAAATGTGCTGAAAAACATAGCTTTCATATTTTGTCAGAAAATACCACTAAATATTTTGAGAGACTTCTTTGCTGTAATGTTTCATAAAGAACAATTTAGCAGCACATTTCATTTCACTCACAGTCAAGAGCTGCTTTGAACTTGAGCAAATTCAGCTAGGTGCAGAGAGAGAGCAAGGCAGTGACAGTCATAAGCAGAGCAAGATCACAGAGCCCCAATATCCAGTCCATAAGGCAGGAAGAGAGCAGAACAAGAGTCTTTAATATAGTCTTTTTTCACCAGAGTTAGAGAGAAAGGAGAGAGAGGACTATGAACCCAAAAAAGACCACATTTTTCCCCCAAGTGCACCTGGGGAAACATCTTTTTATTGTCTTCAAACACTTGCAAGAGAGGGAAGCCATGACATTACTGACACCTTTATCCTCCTACCCACCAAAGGAAGCAAGATGTCCCCAGCAGCACACCAGGAAATACCTTCTTGGGGAACAGCAGCCAAGCCCAGGTGCAGCTCCAACCCGCCAGTATCCATTACCCACCTGATGATGGTTATAAACTGTGCCATGGTCAGCTCCTCAGGAACCAGAAACTTGGTTTTGTCCAAGAGAGGAAGGTATTTCTCTTTATGGTATCTCTCAACAATTACCTGTTTTAATTAGAATCACACTTAGCAAAACCTAAAATGCCCAGGCCCCTTTCCCTCCCCTCACACGCTTCTTTCCTTAAACAGCGGCAACAACCTCCGATAACAAACCAGAGATTTACCGGGATTTTTGTCGGGAACTTGGCTCGGATCCCTGCTACTTCTTCCCGCCGGGTGGCTGCGGGGCAGAGGAGAACAGAGACGCGTTAGATGTACCGCAGCCCCTCCACCCCCGCGCAGCCCCTCCA
>VYXD01006143.1:377-48831 GCA_013397195.1 Hylia prasina
TTTCTTCCATAAGTTCCCTTTTCAGTTTCTGATGGCCCTCTTCAATCAAGCTTCGGACTTGCACAGCCAGCCTTGTTTCCACAGACGAGACACAGGTACGGAATGGGGCAGTGACAGTGTCCTTGTAAATTCTTAGTTTATTAACCAAGACGCCCCCCCTGCCCTCGCCTTCCCTCCATTGCAGTGTTGCTAGGTAACAGGAGTGCATCTCTGGTCCAAGCGAATCTCAACTACATCTGCAATGTGCACAGGACACCATCTGGGTTTTTAGGAAAACTCTCGTCTTCTGAGAAACTGATCTCCAGCATAGCCAATTCCCTCAGGCATCGGATACCTTGTTCCATTGTGTTCCATTTTCCTTGGTGCACCTGGAGGTCTTCTTTACAAAGGTATCTGTCCCTCACACTTGTTAGCAGTCGTTGCCAGAGGCTGAGAGTTTCTTGAGTTCTCCCGATCCCCTGGTCAATGACCACATCCCGGGACAGCGATCCCAGTTGCCTGGTCTCACTTCCATCCAGAATGGTGTCATTGGCTGCAGCATCCCAGATGCGGAGCAGCCAAGTCAGGATGGACTCATTTATCTGGCAAGTGAATTCCCTCCGCAGGTCACGCAGCTCACCCAGGGACAGAGTGATGATCTCTGGCTCTGTCTCTTTTGCTGAGTGTGAAGGTCCTGCCGCTTCCTTGTCAGTCACTATGCGGACTGATTTGCTCCTTGCTTTCTTCTTCTGAACAGGGGCAACTGCTACCAGTTTAGGCTGTTCTGGTTCGGTGATGGTTTGTGTGGAGATGCTGACAGCACCTGTTTCCTTTTTCCTCTATGACAGTCTGCGTAGACATGGATGCTGTTGCTTTGCAGTTGGTCCTTTCTCCCTCTTCCTCAAGAAGATGCTGCATCACACTGTTAGCGTAGGAAACACATAATCATGGAATGATTATGCAGGTGCTTTATTGGAACACCGGGAGTCGGGGTATGCAGACCGAAATCTGACTCTGACAGCGATTCACAACACACACATTTTTATACCTTTCTGCTACACAGCTATGTATTGATTATTTACTTTATATTGTTCTATTGATTTTACTCAAGCAAAGATTTCTTCTAATTTAGCCAAACAGTAATCATATTCAATTTCCCCAAGCAAAGTCATACCTGACTTAGCTAAAACAATGGTCTTAGCTACAGTAACTACAGCAAGGCTAATGTTCCATTCTCAAGGCCTTGCTAACCAGCAAGCGGCCAGCAAGCCCAGGCCTTTTCCTTCCCAACCGTTACCTTCCTGACCACCACCCCCTTAGTTACCTGCTTACAGTTCTACAAAAATAATTTTAACCCTATACTATCAACACTATGCACAGTTTGGTTTCTAAGCATGGCGCAGGCTGTGCAGAGAAGACAAAGCAGAACTAACAACAATATTATGCTGTCCTTGGCATCCAGAGAGAACTCAATATTTTCAAAAACTGCTGTGCCGGGCCTGCAAAGCTGGACAAAATCATCCACAGGGGCTGGGTGAGATTGTTGAGGCCCCAGTTGTAGCACCCTAGACCGGGATAAGCAAACAAAATTGAGTATATATTTAGGATGATGTTAACTGCCTCGGAGGTTACCATGCAACAGACCTAATAGACCAATAAAGTAATTTTAGTACCACACCCTGGTCTATACAGGAGAATTAGGACTGGCAGATACTGCCCCACGTGCAGAAGAATATAGAGAGCTAGGTATAAGACACATGTAAGCATGTTGAGCATCATAGGAAACAGATGTCTTTTTTCTAATACATAATTGTAATTCTGACTTTTTCTCAATACCTCGTGCACCAAAAATATGTGCAAAAAAGCAAAACCAGTGAGAGACTCCAAGTCAGAAAAACAATTTAATAGGAAAAAAAGTAAAATAAAATAAGATAAATGCAACAGTACAAAAGATCACTGACAGAGTCAGAATACAACCTGACACCCTGTTGCTTAGGGTGGTGGTAACAGCCCAGATGAAGTGGTCTTGTTGAAGCAGTGATCCTGTAGAAAGGTCCGGTAGCTCTTGCCCTCTGGGAATCCAGTGGGTAAGGGCCCCATGCCGTCCCAGATCCCAGATTATATCCAGGTGGGAATGCTTGGCTCCTCTCCCCGGGCAGAGCATCTCACAATGGGCTGATGTCATTCTATGAGTCATGCAATGGGTCCTTGATTGCCCATAAACAGAGATAGCTCCCAGAAGGAGTTACCTATGAGTCATGAGGCAAGGCATTGATGGCCCATTAACAGAAGATAGTCTGGAGGGAGGGGGCAAGGGAAACACTGCCCCACCTAGTTTCAACAGCTCATGAAGATGGTGATAGAATACATACTTTGGGCATATCTTACATTGTAACCTAGGACAAGTATTATAAATCATATATTATACTTTATAAAATTTTCATTTAAAGTTACAACAGCAACTTTAAGATTAATGTAAAAAGCTTATTCATGCGCTAAAACATACATTTCAAACTGCTGCAATTTCAAACAAGATTCTCTCACAGATCTCTCTTAAATTTTGGTGTATTCTACTGGAAAAGAAGTTGGAAACTGTTTATAGCACTTCTACTGATAAATGGAAGTGAGAAGACAAACTGATCTGTAGTTCTGAGACACTGATGTACTACACTACATAACAATATCTATATTCCTTCTTCTAGAACCCCTAAAAAAACTCCTCTCTGATCAGCTATTATAGCTTGAATATAAGGGCTTGAGGCAACTCTAGTTTTTCAAAATAACTGTTAAAATGACTATTTTTCAATAATATAATTTCTAAAACCAGGAAGAAACATTGAACAGGAGGCTACCTTGACACATTTATAAGCAAAATTCAAAATAGACATAGACAATTTACCAGAATTTTCTTAGATTAAATTTAAGTTTTGTGAATTAATATTTACTAGAATGCTAGAAGAGATGAAAATTGTCACATCATCATGTAAGAAAAAGAAAACGAAAGAATTATTCAAGACAGAGTATATATTGTTAGAAAACCCTACACTGTGCCGTTGCAGAAGTTTCAGGCTCTGTATGGAGGTACTCCAGAAGATTTTCTTGTGGATTTTCTTGTCCTGTGTTCACAGCCTTTGCCAGGGAAAAACACAGGCAGATGACTGATTTCTGTTTCCCCAAATAATCCATGTCCCAGTGGAGGGGAAAAAAAAGCAATACTCAAGCCTTGTAGCTATTTCAGGATCTATTCTGAGGTCTTTGTCAGATATCCTGGGCAGTGGGGTTCAAATTCTGTAGCTGAACCCTGTATATTTTTCATTAGCAACACAAATCCTGCATGACTCTCTAACAGGGAGAACAGTGCACCAAATTCAATCCACAACTCCACACGTGCTCGTGTTACTATTATAGACCAGATCACACAAGAAAGCATTACTGAAGACTGTCTCTAATTTAAATATAAAACCCCCTGAATTTGATTACATGGATCATAGTAAGTAACAAGAAAGGATTCTGAAGTATCTCCCGTGTGTATCTTCAGTTTCTGATCTGATGACCAATTATTGGTCCCTCCTCAATGAAGCAAAGCCATAGTAGCCTGGCCACTGTCATACAGGCAGCCTTCCACAGCATCTTTGCAAATATATGAGAATTCAAAGCCAGTAGTTTGGAAATGAGGAAGTGAGATAGATTATTATTGCCTCATTGGAGATATGCCCTTCATGTTCTTCACAACTTTTCATTGAGTAGCAGTGAGTTACCCTCGTAATGCTTGTCTGATCTAGGCTTGCAGACTATCATTTGGAAATAGAAGATTTCAGCTTGGTTCCTACATTAATTAGAATAAATATACATCAAATAACATTTAATTTATTTTTGTATTACTGATAAGAATTCAACTTCCTCAAATATTCACAAATAGCGTAAGAATAAATATCAACATCCTGAAAACATAGTATCAAAACATTAACGATCACCAAACTAGAATGCATTTTAGACAATTAAGAACATTCATCAGCAATATCCCCAAACAGTCCAAATATATTCAGTCTTAATAGAAACTAGTACTCACCAATAAAATTTCAATGGTACCAAGAATGTACATTGCTCCTGCAAAGGTTGTGCCCAAGTAGAAACAAAGTCCCACTGCTCCACCAAACTCTGGCCCTAAGGATCTTGAAATCATGTAGTAAGAGCCTCCAGCTGTGAAATTAACAAAACAAAACAAAATAAAAAAAAGAGAGAGAAAAAAACCAAAACACACTTCCATGCCTTCAGATTAAGGATGGCAGTAGAGAACAAAATTTGCATCATTCAATCAACATAATCAAGATAACCACTGCATGTGTCTCCATTGACATGCTCCTGCTAATACTATAATCAATGTCTATACCATCCATACAGTTAGAATGTACATTTCAAGATTAATATCCCCATGCACATTTTTTGTGGAACAGAAAGTGAAGACCAAAGAAAGAAGAGGAAAAATTCCACAAGTTAAACAGATGTAAATCAAAAAACTATATACAGGTATAAAGACATGTGAATGAATTTTTAGCTTCTAACCTTAAGCTGTTCCCCATCAAACAATAAATTTCCAAAATAATTGCTTTATGAGACAAGGACAAAACCAAGTATTTTCTACTGATTCTTTTTATTTTCTGTATATGAAACCATTGCCACTTCCACTACAGATCACATTTTTTTAGTACTGTTTAAAGGTATTGGGTAGGGATTGTTTTTTCTTGTCCACTTATATACTAGCAGAGGGGTTCAAACAGTGAATACAAAGGGATGCTTCCACTTCATAATAAACTAACAAAAAGTGCTGTGACTTCTTACTGGAGTTCTTTTCTGTTACTTCATATTATAATTACTTCACTTTGACCCTGAGTTCTTCAATTCTTCTCACTCTTACTTCCCATATGTATACATCATCTTTCTTTAAATCATAAGTGACACCACTACCCTATTTCCAATGCACTATCTGCCTTTTAATAAGGCTCTAAATTTCAAGCACTTCATCTCTTTCTTTTACAACGTCAACCAACTCCCTCAAGGCAAATTCTTCTCTCTGGTTCCCTCTCCATCTATTCCTAAATTAATTCATAATATTTGTCCTGCTTGTGAGAAGATGGAGACAAGAGGAAGGATGTGTGTAATTTTAAATAACATACATCAATGTGCAGAGTCCGAACCTGTTTTTCATAGAATCATTAAGGTTGGAAAAGACCTCCAAGATCACTCACTGAGTCCTATCATTAACCTAACAGTACCAGGTCCACCACTACACCCTGTCCCTAAGCACCACACCTACTTGTTTTTTGAACACTTCCAAGGAGGGTGATTCCACCATTCGCCTGGGCAGCCTGTTCCACAGGCTTCAGTGTTTTCAATATGAATGACTGAGAAACTAACAAAGATATTATGATGCATCATAAAGGATTGGTGCATCCTTTTACTAAATACAATGCTCTTGCATATAAATGAAAAAGAAAGGATCCCACTGCTCAGGTTTCCTTCAATCCTAGGTTCTTATCTATGTTTCTGCCTTCTCCATATATTCCAGGACAGGCATCATTTCTCTAAGAAACTGGCACCAACAACAAAAAATGAAAATTAAGACCTGCTTCATGTAAGAGCTGCAGGCTTCAAAGTCTGTGACAGATGTTAAACAAAACCTTTAATACGAACTTTAAAAATATGAGGGGGAAAAGTGCATAATATTTTAGTTATTTGCACACTGATTTGAATAACTCCATTTTATTATAAAACACAAGTATTTTAAACAAAATTGTCTATTGTATTTTTATTTCATATATGGCACTGTATCTATAAAATACAATTACAATACAATTATTCTACATCCTACACAAATTCTAGCTTTTACTTTTGCCCAACAACTTCAGTTTAAGTTCATTAGGTAAATTGTTCAGAGTTCATACCAATGCCTGAACACCAGAACTATCAATTTTTGTGCTGAGAAACTGGGTAAGAGCTTCAAGGACTAACTGATTTTGCAACTAAAAGAAAAATCCTCTTACTTTATGAAGTTGAATCAATTTATCAATCTATCCTGAAAATTTAAGGAGGTGGGCAGAACCTAGAATGTTTATACAGAAAAGTATTTCTGACATGAGATCAGTTACTATTCTTGCAGAAAACAAGATAACTAACTCCAGGGTTTAGATGGAATGTAGGCAAATTCAGGAGAGAAAAAAGTAGTAGCCTTATTTCTAAAGATATTCACTTTGCGTGAAGACCAGTCTCCATTAATTCAAATTATAACATCTTATCTTTGATTAAAACAGGATCAAATGATTGATGACAAAGATGTGCTGCAGACTATAATTCCTAGAAGGCCCAGTTAAAGATGGCATCTCACATTAAAAAGTTATTTATAAAATCTATTAAAATAAAATATGCATTTGACACAAAAGTGTTACTTCCGGTATTTGAGAACTATAAGAATTTTTTATCCCAGATTTAAATTTCCATTATTTGAGAATTTACCATATAAGATAAAATTCTTCATTACCTGGAACTACACCATTTGTTGCTATAGCACTCATTGAAATTGCAGTTAGCATAGTCTGTGAAAAGATGAAATAGAGGAAATATAACATATTAGAGTTTTGGAGGGGTTTTGTGAGAGACTGGGCAAAACAGTAATCAAATGGAACTGGATGGGGTTTTTTTTAACCAAGATGTTTAATATGGGATATCCATGCAACTCAAGTACTCAACTTTTCAGCAGAAGATTTAGTTAATTTACCTATTTGACACAGTCTTTAAAAAAGAACTGGAAGAATACAGACCACAATGCTTAAAATAGGATGCTCATTCTTCCAATTAAAAAGTAGTGAAAACTAATTGTAACATTGTTATGATAACATTTAGTAGTGGTTGCACATCCTAAAAAATTACTTTATGGATGCAATGATGTGGTTTGATTTGTAGTTTATTATTTAATAATAATTGAATTATACATTTTTGTTCTGAAGTTGTAAAAAGCAGAATAGTTCAGATCCCAAAGTAAATAATGAAATATTTGCTAAAGGCTGATTTAATAAAACTCCTGTAATACTTCAAACAAAACTTACTTTGATCAACTCAAAAGAATGCCCATATGGGTTAGACTGACATGTGACACTCACTGCTTCTCTGAGTTCAACCATATTGGTTAGATATCAGTATAATTTAACCAATATGATTAAATAGGGTTATTTTTCCCTGATACTCATATATTAGAAGGTATCAGTACTCTTCCAACAGCAGATTTGGCTAAGAGTTTAAAAAAGAAGTAAAATAAGTTTAACTTACACAAGCACAACACATGAACACAATGATGAAAGACTCAAGAACTCCAGCTGTTCCTACAATCCATGTTAAACGCAGAAAAAGGATGACTCCCAAGATGTTTTGCAAACAGGGAAGATACACGCCAATAAAAGTGCCCATTTGTGGACCCTGGAAACAAAGTGAAAACATCAATTCCTTTGCACTGAAAAATTTAAATCCATAAGCACTTTATTCCACAAACACTTATTACAAATGCTCCACGAACAAATACCAAGTAAAATTGAATGGTAGCTTCAAAGTGTCCAGCTTTGCAACTATTCACATGCTATTTATGAAGAAAAATTCCTGAAAAGAGAGAAAACTATTTGTGATAGCATACTCTCTTGTTCCACAGGAATTAGGATGAAATAATCCTTGATAGGGATAGGATGGCCCTTAATCTGTTCATTATGACACTTCACAAACTTTTTCTGAAATACCAGTTACAGGCTAATGTTACAGGTTGAAGATAAATTACTGCCATAATCAAAATATCATTTATATTCTGCAAAACTTGATCACAAATTGCCACACAGCTGGCACAAAAGAATTATATTCCAATAGTATTTTCAATTTTTAGAAAAGACAAGACAAGGTATTAAAACAGAGCAAGAAGTAATGCAGAGCTGGCTACAATTTCTTTTTTCAAAAACTGTAAAACCTGTCACAACGTAATATGTGTCCTTTTCATTTACTAGTGATCATCACACGTCAGGACACACACAAAATCATTCAAGCTTCATCACTAAAATTTCGGCCTTCTACGCTCATGAAGAGAAATCAGGCTTTGAAATACCGTAGTTAGAATCAACTTATATACAGTAAATTTCCAGTTACATAAGATGGTCTTAAATCACAACTTGGGCTGTGAAAAATGGCAATCAATTTAAATAAATAAGCAAGCATTGATGCTTTAGAAGTTATCAAAATTATTAAGAAAATACTAAATTTACAAGTATTTATAAGGAAACATGCCATTTAGACTATACTTTTTATTTTTAGCATTTCGGGCAATATCCATGTGCAACATCAACACCACTGTCTCAATTACACCATTAAAAATGCTACTCTGACAGGCTACTACTTAACTATCACAATCGCAGAAATTAAACTAAGACACATACATAAAAATTGTGTTATGAGGCCACCACATGGTGCACAAACAAGATCAAGTGCAAGTGAGGACGCTATGTTCATTTGGCTAGTCAGCTCCAGAGGGAGTTGTATTGGAATATGGTGCTACATTGACAAAAACCTCTACACAGCAGCTGATTGGACAACAGGGTTCACACTAAGTAAAGTGTGAGAAGATCAGCATTACTTTTCTCACATCTGAAGTTTATCTTCAGATGTGATGAAACAAATATAGGTCAAGCACAACTGGACAAACAAATAAAGCACACTCACGAACAAATGCAGGATAAGCAAAAAGTTGGAAACAAACAGCTGGAATTTATTCCTGACCCTTGCCCTAGTACCAACTGTCCGAGTACCAACTTCCACTCAAAATCTCCCTTCCAGTCAAATGAGCTGCCCCTCTAAGCTTATTTTCAAAAATTTTTTCATCTGTCTTTTCTGCTCTGTGCTCATTTTCCTTTTACTCATTCTCATGTGCTTCTCCTCTTTTCTACATAGCTCAGCACATAAATTCAGTTAGCAGCACCCCTTCTCCTACACTAAGACAGGTGACTCCCAGCACTGTTCATTCCCAGCATTTACTTTTTCTTAGTTTCAGTCACCATGCTCACCATGCAGCTTATCATCCCTCCTTTGCCTGTATAAGTTCTTATACTCTGCCAGGTCACACGCTTTGATCCAAGCATTCTCCTTCCAAAACAACCCCTGCTCACAGAGGGATCAATGCAACATGTCACTGAAGACTGCAACTGTTGCATAGATTTCTCTTCTACAGATACAGAGATACACACTTTGGGTATCCAGTAGACAGACAATCCTTGACGAATTCAGTCCACTTCTAGCGAGTGTGTTCAGCAATGCATCAAGCAAAGCATATCCCTTCCTCTCTCCCAAGTATAATTTTTTTTATGTTTGCAACAAAGTGTTTTCTTGGAATGCATCCATTAAGTTTTAAAAATACTTATTCCAACACACAAAACCAAGACAGCTATTCAAAAAAAAACCTGCTATCATGTTGAGGTGCAAATATGCTTATAGATTTAAAAGTTACATGTTTCATCTGCAATTTGCCTTAATATAACTACCTAAAAACCTAGGCAGTTAAAATATATTAATAAACTTGCAGAAAGTCCTACTGTACACTCACTAGAGGTAGGTAA
Source organism: Hylia prasina (assembly GCA_013397195.1). Lineage (NCBI taxonomy): Eukaryota > Metazoa > Chordata > Aves > Passeriformes > Sylviidae > Hylia > Hylia prasina. Next base: position 9,992 of record VYXD01006143.1, read on the forward strand.
CAGGTATGGAGATGCTTGCACAAGTTCACAAGGAAGAAGAAAGGAAGAAAAAACTGAGTATACTCCATGTTTCAGATCCTAGCTTTGCATGTTTTACCTAATGGTTTTACAGCAAAGTCTTGCTAAAATATGCTGACAAGAACATCAAATTAACACAAGTCCTGCTTCAAATGCTTCAGTTCTAAACATGGTATTACAAATCTTGCTCCCATTTTTAGGTGTCCACATATTCTCTTTTCAGGGTGAAAAATGCACCTTATAGCTAGCTTTGTCTCAAGAATTATTAGAAATCTAAATACCTTGACTTCCTTTCGTTTGCTGTCTTCATCTGCTTCATGTTCCACCACTCCTTGAGTCAGATTAGTGTAGTTTGCTAGTTTATTCAGAAGAGATGACACCATGGGGTTACTATCCATTTCTTCCTGTTGGGTTTTGAAGAACATGGCATTTATTAAATAGATTTTTTTTTTAAAGTCATCATTTTATGATACTACTTCAAACACATACTCAACAGGTCAGCCCTTATTCAGCCAAATAAAAAAAATTAGCATGACAAAATACCAGTCAGCTTTCAACCAACAAGGAAGTTTTATTCTTTCTAGAAGTTTAACTCTATATGGCTATGTTGCACCATTTATTTCATATTTTTACACTCTCTTATAATATGCAGCTTGAATATAAGGCAAACCTAGATTGTAATTTCAAAAATCTATTTTTATCACAACACAGTCTTTAGTGGATTGTACTGGTAGGGTTGAGTCATTAGGGTGTCTCTCCAGCATCTTGCTTGTGTTTAGAGAGTGACTTCAAATGATTTCTCAAGCACTAAAATACTTAAGTATTTCTCTGAAGTCTACTGCTGCAGGCTTACATATCTTATCTTACACCAGGCATACTACTTCCAAAGTGTTAGCTTATTGAAAATATATAATATATGTAATATATAACATATAATTGCACATATGTAATAGCACCTGATATAGAAATCAGCCCATCTTTCTTTAGCCAATTATCTGCTAAAAACAAAAACATGCTAAAACAAATAATAAAATCCAGAAGAATATATGACACAAGAATTCCAAGAAAAATGGATCCAAGAGAATTCAATTAAATACAAAAAATTAAACACTGGAAAGAAGACAAGAGATCAGGATGACAAACACAGACAAGAAGTAAAGTATTTCTACCTGGGATATTAGGTAATGATAATAGTCATAACAGTCAAACTTATTTTTAGCAGTTTATACAACTGTAACATCTGAAAACATGAGAAAACCAAGATTGTAGGAAACTTACTCTGAAACATACGTAGTACCAAAAAAGATTTACCACAACACCACCAGTGGTAATGAAATCATTAGAAGGCTTTCAAACATGATACTGTTAACAGCAATGTCTATAATTTGAGATATGTAATAGTAATGGTTTTATATCAGCTGATTTTATGTAAGCCATGATTCAAAATAACACATTTGGGACAAAAAAGCAGCTATGGCCAAATTATCATCACTAAGGAATACAGCAATTTAATCACATAAAGTTTTGGGAATGGCTTTATGGAATAGCTCTCGAAGTAGAGAAATTCAATGACAGAACTTTAATACCATCGTTCCTGTCAAAAAATACTAAGATATTGCATACATAACATTAAAAAAAAAATAATGATCAACATGACTTCAATCCTTAGCACAATTTTCTCTAAAACAGTGAAAAATAGTAAATATACATTATTTGCGTCATGCACAGAGTGACATGAAAGATCATGTTCTCTGTGCAAAGATATTGAAATGAAGAAGAGAGAAATGTAAGAGAACAACAAGAAAACATTGAGAAGAATGCAACAGCAAGGTGGCTATACAGTGTTGGAAGCACCTTGTTTTTGTTAACAGCAGGCATCAGAGCAAGACCAGTTGATGCTGCCACAGCAGAACAACTAAGGTTTTTACTAGAAATACTACTTAATTGCAAAAGTGGCCGTTAAAAGTACTAAATTAATATACTTTTTTCACTAATTTATTGTAGTCATTCAGTTGATTAAAAAAGGATGAAATGTCCATTATAAAGTAGATGTTTACCTTAGAAATTGCTATGGTGTAGAGCACTACACTGTAGTTGGACAATACAACTAAGTCATGGCTTATAGGTTTGCTGCTTTACAAAAAGTCTGTAATTCCCCTGTTGAACAAATTATTTTGCTAATCCTTTAAAACTGAATACTGCTTTCTTAAAACAAACAGATTTAATTTCCAGCAGCTTTCTCTAACAATGTCTAGATCCCTGCCCAAAAAATTTAAATGCATGAAGACTTATTTCATATCTTCACACTAATGCACCAATATTTACTGTTCTTGCCTATATATCATTCAAATCCACTGAAATGGAATGTTAGCAGGAACCAAACTATGAAGAAGTTATTAAAACTCATTTCCCCCCAACTACATTTTAAGAAAGAAAGAAAGCAGGTGTTTGCTCATCTCCATTAAAGATAAAATATGTTTTTGGAGTATTTAACTTACCTCAAAGAGAGCCATATTCTTTCCTTCATACATGTTTCCTCTGCCCAATTCTGCACTGCTAATAAATGGACTACTTTCCCTGGCAATGCCATCCCCTATTGGAAAAGTAACACAATTAAAAACAAGAGGGGAAAAAAAATAAAAGGAAAAAAATATACCATAAAAGGAATAGTCAAAGACTCTAGCTTAAGAACTGGTTCTAAATAACAACACAGGTGGCTGCAAACCCAGTTTTCACCTCAGACGTGGATGTTAAACATTTAAGGAAATTAAGTTTAGTTTAACAGTCTAATCTTTGTATAGTGTTCCATCTCCTAACTCTTAACTCTTATTCTTTAACACATATACTGATTTCTCCCCTACTCTTTCTAGTTTCCCTAAAAACACTTGATAATTGCACTTCACATAAAGGTTTTGGGTATAGAACAAAATAACCCCCCAGCCAACCTTTTTATTACTTTACTGACGCCCTCAAAAAATCTCCAGTAGTTGAGGCAGGAATTGATGCAAAAGGAATTATTTTGTAAAGGTTGTGGGGACCTTGCCATAACATGTTATACTTAATCTATTCCTTATTGAAATATAAATTGCATTAACCTGTAGCTCTACTGGCCTGATGTGGCACACCGCTCAAAAATACAGAATTACTTTCACTGCCTTTCAGCCCACAAACTACGAAAACTATTACATGCTGATACTGTCACAACATTGGCATTTCCAAACAATCTTAAGTCCTTGCCTGTGCCACTTTGCCTGTCCTCCCTTTTGCCCTTAAATTCACAGATTACAGCAATAGCACCTACACAGTCTCTTCACTACAAAATTAAAGAATAGTTGGAGAAAAAGTTGTACTCTTTTCCCTGGTCTCCTCCCTCTGCTCCCTACAGAACATTTTTCCCCACATGAAATCCCAGAAGAAAGCTCTGGCTAATGTGTACACTAGTCTCAGCACAACATATCTTGGTTGTAAACCAGACAGAAATAGATCTCAATCCCTCAAACATAAGAGGAACTAGAGATTTCTCACCACTAATTTCCTGTCACTCTCCACAGTATCACTATGCTTGTTGGTATCATGACATAGAAACCACATACTATCATGAGACACAGAAGATAACTATCCTAAAAATTAGGGCTCTAAAATTAGTTCCTCAGTCCAGAAAAGAAATGGTGATGAATTCACACATCCAATACATCTCCTTCTATCCATATCCTCCAACTTTCATTTTTCTGTTTCTCTATAGTTTATATTTGGTGTCCTACTACTTCAAGTCCTACAGCCTGGTTAGGTGCCCCTCCTCCAACAAAGGTTAATGCAAGGCCAGCAGAAGGAGTACTGTGAACACATAAGAATCTCCCTCATGAACTAACACTTTGAGATGGTTCACAGTATATGGAACATCTTCGTTTCGCACAAGATTATCTGAGAAATTGGCATTTACCTGTTAATGGGCTCCACTGTACTTAGAGAAAGGTTCAATTAGCTTATTCACAGACAACAAAAAGCAACTCTGTCCTGAAACAAGTACATCCTGATTCCTCTTATCATTTTGCTAAAGCATATGACTACCAGGACATCTTGCTTACAACATTGCATTTTCTTTCCAAGATTTTTGGAACATTGTTTTTCTTTTAGCTCCATTCCTGAAACTGCCCCATTGTTTCTGCTGAAGTTTTTATAAACCATTCATTAAAAGGCGCATTCCAAGTTAAAATAAAAATAAGGTTGCTTGATTTCAGTCTTGCTGAGACCTCACTTCTATCGACTTTCTCACCAACTGACAGCTGGTACCTGTAATTATTAACTAAATATTAGTACTCCTTTCAGGGTACTTCCCAATCCTTCAGAAAGGATTACTCTTTGAATAGTGAGCTGGGAGATTTCAATTATTGTTTTGCATTCATAAAGAGTATAATGTCACTGAATTACTCCTTCAGTGGGTATCATGAGACAAATCTAAACACCAAAAGGGTAGCAAAAAAATTAAAGTGATTCAGTGAAAAAAAAAAAAGTTAATTAGAAGTGAAAAAAAAATGAAAGCGAATTCCTCATAATTCTGAGGTTAAAGACTGTAGTTTTGTCTAACCAGTCTGAACATAAAAATCAGTATCTCAGCACTACACAGTAAGTATTTTAAATTGTAGGTAGGACAAGAGTGAAGCTGTCCTTTATATGTTGGTGTTTCTAAACAAATAGTTACTTGGCTTTGCTCCAATAAGAAAAAGCTCAGAGCACAACATCTCTAAGAAACATGTCTTGTTAAACTCACCTAACAGGCTTCAAATGGAAAAATGCACAACTTAGGAACTGAAGAACAGGAAACCTTTTTCCGTGCTTACAACCATTATTCTGCCTATTTCAAAGCTTTCTAACTACAGTCTTCAAAATGGTCTGGTAGTGACAGACTGCAATAAAGTCTTGTTTCTCTAATACAGCTCTCTTTTTGTATTTGTGTATGTTCGGAACAGCATTTTGATGGGTAATGCTGATCATGTCAAACATTATTTTAGCTTGACTTGGAGGAGAATCAATGCTGAAAAAGTGACCACAAAAGCAAACTGACAAGTACTCTGTCATCTGCAATTTGCCAACTACTTCTAGAATTATCATAAAATCATTAGAACCACAAAATCATAAAAGCATTAAGGTTGGAAAAAAGCCCTAAGATCAGGTCCAAACTTTGACTGAACACTACCATGGCAACTTAACATAGCATTAAGTGCAATATCCAGTAATTTCTTGAATAACTGCAGGGACGGTGGCTCTATCACCTCCATGGGCAGTCCATTCCAATGTTTAACCACCTTTTCAGTAACAAAATTCTTCCTCGTGTCCAACCTGAGCCTTCCCTGGTGCAGCTTGAGTCCATTTCCTCTAGCCGTATTGCTAGTTGCCTGGGAGAAGAGGCCAACCCGCACCTTGCTACAACTCCTTCCAGGTAGTTACAGAGAGTGATAAGGTACCCCCAGAGCTTCCTCTTCTTCAGGCTGAATGACTCCAGCTCCCTCAGCCACTTCTCATCAGACTTGTGCTCCAGACCCTTCACCAGTTTCATTGCCCTTCTCTGGACACGCCCTGCAAGTCAATGTCTTTCTTGAAGAGAGGGTCCCAAAACTGGATACAGACGTGTGGCCTTAACAGTGCCAAGTACAGAACAACAATCACTTCCCTAGTCCTGCCAGCCACACTACTTTCAATAGAGGCCAGGATGCCATTGACCTTCTTGTACACCTGGGCACAATGTTGGCTCATATTCAACCAGCTGTTGACCTGCACTCTGAGGTGCTATTTTGATGAGCCACTTTCAAGTCACTCTTCTCCCAGCCTGTAGTTGCATGGGGTTGTTGTGCATAACCTGGTGTTTTGCCTTATTGAACCCAACTGTTCACATATACCACAGTGGCTAACCAATACATGTACCACCGTGGCTAACCTCCAGTAGTCTGGAACCTCCCCATTTAATCAGGACTAACAATAATAGAAAATGGCTCTTCTGCCAGCTCTCCCAGTACACTCTGGTGGGTCCCATCCAGCCCCATACACTTTTGAGTGTCTAAACGGCTCAACGGATCACTGACTACTTTTTCTAGATTATAGGGGGGCCAGTTCTGCTCCCTGTCTCTCTCTACCAGCTCTGGGGGCTGGTTGCCTTGAGGATAACTGCCTCAGTCTTTCTGTTGAAGACTGAGGCAAAGAAGGCGCCTCAGACTGCCTCATCCTTTGTTACAATGTTACCCTTCACATCCAATAAAGGATAGATTTTTCTTGGTCCTCTTTTTGTTGTTAATATATTTATAAAAACACCTATGAACACCTTTGAGTTTTCATCACTGCTGTGAACAAAATCACCTTTATTTCAAATTAAAAAACATCACCTTTTGAAGTATGCTTATTTAATACGTTTAGATACATAGTAAGCCTTATTAACATGTAAGTCAAATTGACATGTATTGCATCATTCAGTAGAAAGAACTAGTTTCAGAATCTCAACACACAGACCACATCTATGGTGAAATTAACCTAACAAACTATCTCAATCTTTAGCTCATCCTTTCTTCACAGCAAGATTCAATAGGAAAGAAATGATTTATTAGAAAACCATAACTAAATAAAGACAGGATTAACACTTTTCACAAATGCTGTAAATCTTGTCCCTCATGCATCAAGTGGACAATAGAAAAGGCTATTTCAGTTACTTCTACTAAGGTAACATGGAACACGAAAGGAATAACTACTTCATGTTACTAGTAAATCTCAAGCCATCAATGGTTTATCTTTACCCTATCCCCTTGACTTCTATGAGGAAGCTTTAAAATAGTCAAATCATAGAATCATCTAGGTTGGAAAAGGGCCATTGAGCCCAACCACTCACCTAACACTCCCAAATCCACCACTGAACAACGTCCCTAAGCACCACACCTACACATATTTTAAACACCACCATGGATGGTGACTCTGCCACTTCCTTGGACAGCCCATTCTGATGCTTGACAAGTAAATCACCTTTTCCTTAGGTTTCTTTGAAATTGTGTCTGTTCCAACTCTTCTCAAGTGTGAGCTGAGTGAAACATAAAATAAAAATTATAACTTCCAATGTAGTTTCAGACATGTCTTTAAGCTGCATTTCTTCTGAAATCCACTTTCTGCAGCCGAAGTGCTCCAAAAATCTATTACTTCCTGTTGCTTGATTTCTGAAAGTAACTCAGTTTATGAGGGTTTACAGGCAAAAATCTTAAATCTACACTATTTCATTTTGGACCACAAGAAAGACAAAACAGAATAACAAAAAACAACTTCCTTTGGGTTTGTTTATGGTATGTTTCATCTGTCTTCTGACACAAAAAAAATTTGCCTGTTGATACTCCATGCCACCCAACATAAGTCGTCAATGCCTAAGTTTTAAAAATTATGTTTCTACCCCCATATCTACTTCAAAAATGATTATTACAAATTTTAATCTGATATAGAATGTTTATGTAACCTAGCACAATTCTGCGCTTACTCCTGGATCAGTAGACAAGTTAAAGCCTAACTAAGGTACCTTTTCTAAAAGCCTGTGTAGTATTTACTGTGTTGATGGGACATGAAAGAAGTCCTACTCTTGATTTCTACAGATACTCAAACACTGTGATGACTGGTTATATCTGCACGGAAATTAGCTGCAACAATGACACTTTCTTTTGTAGACAAGACATACAGCTGCAAGAGAAGGTAGGAGATATGTCTCAAGGTAATATTCAGTGTGTTGATGTATATCATCACAATGTGCACTCCCATACACTCCAGACCCCCAAATGCCAAGGCAGTGTAACCTACACAAATTATCACAAACTACCCCAGAGCTCTGCCGGCCTTAAATTTTCTCACAATGTCATCAGATGATTTCTTATTAACACTTCCACACACCAAACAAAACTTAGGTAAAAATTTTTGCTTGTCAATATTCAGTGTTGGTCACAGAGGCAAAAGACAGCATGGTGTCCAAAATCATATTCTTCAGAAGTTTCAGAGTAGTGGTCCTCACAAATATCGACAGGTTTTAAGGTATCTTAACAGTTAAAAATTTCTAAGCTGATCCAAACTGGCCCATTTTAAACAGCATAGAACAGAACCCAATAGTACAGCTTAAACATGAGGGCGCCACCTTCACCTAAGAGGTGGCTGTCTTATTCAGGCCTTGAACCACATGATATCCAGAAGTTCCTTCAAATCCTAACAATTTTGCAATTCCCCTCTCATGCTTATTACTCACCCATCTGCATCCCCATATCATACTGTTCCTCACAGGAATTGAACTAATAATTATAAATGCATACACTGTCACCAGAGACAATCAGCATAGGAATGAGCAATTACTCAAAGAGAAACAACTTCCTTAGCATTCATGACAACTGCACTAACCTCGCACTTCTGCTTCCTTCCCCACCCCTGAAACACAAGTATTAGAGTACGAAAAAAATATGTTACAGCTGTCTTGTTAGAGAGAAAGTGTCAGAGAAAGGCTAGAGGTAGACAAGGAAACGACCATTTAAGTGATCCTAAATTTGCACTGTGATGGCTGTTCAAGAGATAAGGAGAAAACCATTTGACTATCTAATCTGATTTTCAATCTTTCTGCAGGCTCCAGAATTTCATTTGAGCATTAAGCTCTATAATTTTGAAAAAATCATATTAAAATTTAAGCAGTGTATCTCGATGTTTTCAGAACTGAAATAGGGGAAAAAACCTATTAATTTAGGTAAAGGGTTTTTTTTAATACTGAAAAAATCTCAAATTGTTCCATATTTCTATTTAAATTTGGCTCTTTCAAACTTCTAGCTATGATATCCTCGTAACTGCTTCCAAATTTAACCACTCACAGTATTTTCTCTCTATGAAGGCAACTATACTTACTCAAATAATCTCAACCTATCTTTTGAAAAATCAAAAAAGTTAAGTTCCTAAAACATTTTTCCTAACTTTTAAATTATTTTTGTGTTAACATTCTGTACAGATTTTAAGTTACACAAAAGCAAAAAAATTCAAATATATCCTTCTAACACCAGTCTCAGTCAATGCTATTTACAGAAGCATAATCATCACCTCTCTACTCCAAGGATCAGGCTAGCTCTCTTTACTACAGCATTAAACCAAGCTCATGATATTCTATTCCAGTCTGACCCCTAAATCCTTTCCAGATTCATTGCTTCCTCACTGTCCTACACTATGTCTGCCATCATTATTCATATCCAAGTAATTCTCCTAATGCTCCTATTTACTTTTGTATTCAAATCTGTTTTGTCCAAAAAAGCAAGCATCTTTTTCTCCTGACATGCTGTAAGAGCTTAACATCTATCTGAAAAATAAAAGTAGATTGCTTTCATATGACAAAAGAATACAGGTGATGTTCAAAGGAGTGAGAATTATATAAACTTTTGAACCACATGACCTCAAATAAGATAGCTCAGCTATGATAACATATAACTGTTCTCCAAACAAGTAAATGTGTAAAACTAGAAAAGCTTTGATTCCCACTAGAAACTACTAATCTTATATGCTCTTATCTAAAGCAGAGGTGCAGTTGGAGAATAATCCTTCACAGAAAAGTCCTAACTCTTCATAGTTTGTAATGGGCAACTCTTAATCACAGTCCATGTACCTTGAGGTAGGTTCTAGTTAGCCACATACAGGTGAAAGGTAACAGTTTTAAATAAAAACAATGGTAACATTTTCATTCAGATAGTATTTGGTCACATTAAGAACAAATCACTGCAAACTGAGAATATGAAAATGAGACCCTGTTTGCACAAGAGACAGCAAACATTTAATGTTAATGTAACAAAACTATTTAAGGTAAAATACATAAAATTTAAAAGTCAATAAAACTGATGTATATGAGTGTCACATCCAAGAAAGCTGTCTGTGGCAAAATCTGTAATTCTATCTTCTCTAACATGCATATTTACTTCCTGTATGCTCAAGTTTTTAATTGGCAGGCAACTAAAGAGAAGTCATAGAATCTTATAAATTAAATGTCTTAACACTTCTAATCTAAATCCACATATTGAAGCACTTTTTAGAGCTCTAAAACATAGTCAAGCTTTTAAAAGCTACTACCTTGCTGTAAAGCAAATTATGAAAAAGGCATCAATAAACTTGTTTGAACACATCTTGAATCAATTTTTGTGCCACATTGGTTTAAGAATTTGGAGCAACCTAATTCAAAGTTTCATGCTACTGGATTCTTTTTAGTAATTAAATGTCTAAATATATTTACTATATTATATTTACTACAATACAGATTTCTTGTAGTATTTTTATTAACGATTAGCACAATTTATATGTTATCTTGAGATGCAGAACAAAGTGTATGTAAGGCCCTTGTAAATAAACCTCTTTATGTAATGGATGATTTTAATATTACATCCATCACCTAGGTTATCAACATTGCTAAATTTTAGCATTTCTTTACTTAGGCTACTATTATAATCAAGCACAACTTTCTTCTAATAAAAACACTGCAAAACCCCTATAAATTCTTTAAAATACGGCTGGAAGTACAGGAATCTCCTATTTCAGTAAGAAAGTTATTAGAACCACAGTATTGTCTTTTAAAGAGACTCACTTGGATTTGGCCCGTTTTCTTCATAATCTTGTTCACTCATGATTAAGGAAAATTAAGCCAGTCTCCTCTGCTGATTCTTCAGGTAGCAAGAATTGAAACAGGAAACAGACAGTTCCTTCCTTCCAGCTTAGTGTAAGACCTCAAATCTTACTGGCATTGGATTAATCCTGAAACAAGTCATTAAGACTTCAGGCAGCAAGAAGCATGCACATGACACAAACTACCTCACAGTCACAGAACTCTCTAAAGAGATTTAAGCTGAAGGATTTTTGTCAGCAATAAACACCCTGCTTAGTGAAATGGGAAGGATCAAGTCCCTGAAACATTCCACATCTTCACCTAATAATAAGTACTTTTAAATTTTTCTTTCCATCTAATAAATTCACTTTAAAATATCTCCACTAAACAGATTAGTAGAGATTAGCAACAAGTAGTGTTTATCTATTCCAAAGACCTATCGACTATTAAAAAACTCTTTTACGCACCATGTACATATTAGCAGACCTTAAGAGAGTTAGTTTTTAAACATTGATTTTAGGTACAAATAGTTGGCATTTATTCTACTTAAGATGTAGCAGATAAACACTTTACAATAGAAATCCAGTAATTTTGTAAGCTCTTTTTAAAAACAAATATTTTTTAATTATAAAGGTTTCTTTTTAAGATTGGCAGCAGAATTTGTTCATTCTCTTTCATATTAAATATGTCCCTGTTTTCTAGGTTATGCATTAATGTATTACACATTCTATAACAGCCTTAAACGACTTCATACAAAGTGTTTCAATTCAGTTAAGTGGGTGTTAGTGACAGGAGCAGACTAGTTTCTGGGATCAAATCTTTGAATAACATCCAAAATCTAGTTTTCTCTGATCATAACATCTGTCTCAAGCATGGTCAACTGTGGAAAGGCTGTAAAGGTTGAAGGGTTGACTGAAAATACACCAGACTTCTCAATGAGATTAACCTATCTTCCTCCATTGCACATATACATACACGCACACAAACCTGTGTCAACTATTACCTGGCTTTCCAATAAATAACATTTTACAGAAATTCACAGCATCCATGCTTCATTAGTTACATGATGACTTCTTCATAGATGATCAGGTTTGTCATTGCATTGCGAGTCTTCAATTTTAAAAGATTTTGCAGGAGTTCTTTCTCACATTAGTTTCTAAATAAGAAACTGCTGTGGCAAGGTAAATAGTACTATGGGATGCAAAAAATACTAGCTGTACCTTGAAACACCTGATACACACAGCTGCTAAGGAACAGAAAGCTGATCAATTTTACAAAATTTTGACAGGTGTATCTAGACAGTCACTACAAATACGGGTGAAGAAAACAAACAAAATACCCAACACAAATCTAATCCAGAATTTCTTATAAAACTTCATACCTTGCTGCCTGCAGACTCATATTTCCTTCTCTTCCTCAACCATTTACTATCTCCTGACTACCCTTTCTTTGTAGTATATTATAAACACATTAAAAGACACAGGCATATCTGCTTCCTGGTACTTTGTGAATATTTCAGTCAGCAGACTGCACCCTTAACTGTACTGTTCACTTGAAGTATTAGTTTCCATTCTGCCTCTTCTGAAGTACTACTGTGACTACTACTACATTCCAGCCCCATAGCCATTCACAAATGTCTTCCCCTCCTTCACATACATCAAATCATCATATAGTCAGAAAAGACAAAGCTATGGAATTTCAGATTATTATGAAGGAGTGCAGATCATAGAGTAAGAACATCCCAGGTTACTCCTCTACCACACAGATGAGTATCAGGTAAGAATGTGTGAAAGGGGATAAATGCACAAAATGGTGTACTAATTGGTAAGTGCCTTGCTAATAAGAATCAAAACTAGTTTACTGTTGATCTTATGACTAGACAGTTGATTCCCTCAAAAAAAAATAGCATTGAGTTTCATGGGACAGGTTTGTCAGGTTTTTGTGTGTTTGGTAGGTTGGGTTTTTTTAAAAAAACAGTACTAGAGCAGTCAAGGAAAAACTACTTGGTTTTTAAGACATACAATTCAATCAAAACTGATAACATGCTAGATTTCTAACCAACTGGAACAAAATTGCATACTGAGCTATATAGGCCAAGGATAAGTCAAATGGGAAGTTCCCATTCTCATTTTTTTATTTTCATTTCTGCCTCAGCTTTACCCACCTCTCACCTTGACACAACCCTAGCCATTCTCATTTTTTGCAGCGCTCACCTCTACTCAAAAACATGGGAATCATGATTTTTTACCTCTGCAGCAGTTTAGTTTACTCACGGTTTAGCATGCTGAACCAGGCCAGTGAAGCATCTGATGATCAAGTTCAGTGAGAAGGAAGCAAACCCAGTGATGCAGAGGAGGACAAGGAAAGAAATTTACTTCTTAGCCTTTTTCTCAAGGCTGGAGAAGTGAGAAGGGCAAGGAGTCCTTCTCTGAGAAGTAGGCTTTTAGATGAGCTTTCAGAATTCTTTAGTTTTCAGAAGAATAACTCAAGAACATTTGATTACACAGCATTAACTTAACAATTCCATACAATACCCTAAGCAATAGTAAGTAGTACATCTTTCACTTCCCAAAACTCTGTCAGATCTCTTTGCCTATAATTTATGTACAAATCAATGCCTTTCCTTTTCAGTGTTTTCCTCTCTACTTCCAGTTTTACAGACACACAGGAAGAGTCATACATAAATTCATCCATTTGACTGATACTGATCCATAACACTATTTAAATAACTCTCTCTCACACTATAATTACTATTCCCCAAAACACTACCTAATCACATCAAGATTTTTTTTTTTTAGTCTGTGGCCTTTAAGGTCGTGATAGACCACTATGAAAGTAGCAGTTCCACTCTTCCTCTCACCTTCCCAGGATTTAAAAATGTTCCAAGCCTTTCAGATGCTCCATATATACATATAGTCTAACAAATCCTGTCTAACTATTCCTGTATGTATATTCATTATTTTGAGATGCCATCTGTAAACACCATACACCATGACTCTCTGACTAGCTCTTCTACCAAAAGAAAATTTATCCAGATTAATGCTGTACTACTAGTCCACCACTGCACCATCTAGTACAAGAAACAAACTGTTGCCACAGCTTATATTGTTTTGGTTTTTCTATTGCATTTAGTTTGGAAAAAGAAGAGACAGTTACTAGAACACTCACTCATTGTTTGAATACACTAAGGGAAATGCAACCATATACAATATGTATCTTTTATGGGTAAGTAAGGTTTAACAGTAGAAAGCTTTGGAAGAAAATAACCCAATTTTGTCAGCTTGGTGTTTTACTATATTAGCTTCCTAAAATAGTGTAAATGTATTAAGATCGTCAAATATCTGTTTTTATCTCTTTACATTCACATCCCACATCACACGGAATTAGCCTTATTTATCTGTCATCAAAAATGCCTTTTACAAACCTCCATCTATTCACCTCTGATCATCTAACAAAGTTAATCCCCCCATCCACACCTTTACAGAAGTATCGATGGTAACAGAGCGTCCAAAATAACCTGCAAGAAGTGAACTAGGCTCTCGTAGTGCTAGCAGTGATTCACACACCATGCTTAGTATTGCTGCTGCAACACTCTTCGGAAAAAGGAAATGTTAAGAGCCACAAGAATTACTGCTTTCCCAGCAGTGCCTTGTCATCCGAGTGAAAAATCACTCATTTCCCCAGCAACGCTGGTAGAGAAATACTAGTGCCCGTGCAGAAGGGGCTGTCCTGAGCAGACCCTCACGATGCCCGAGCTCCACCTCCGACTTGATTCTACTCCCCTAGGAGACTTCAGCAGCGAGGCCTAGCAAGAAGCAAGGCTCCAAACAAGACAGCATCTCGTAACACCACCTACTTAGCCCTAGACGCTATATCCGACGCAAAAGCACACGGCTGGACAAAACAAATGGAGCAAAGCAGGTAAAATTGTGCTCTTCTCCACAGTCTCCATCTTTCCTCCTAGCCCTCTCTCTAGTGAGCTCCAACAGCAGTTAGCTTTTAAGATAGCCTAATGGTTGGGCTTTATGATCTGATCTTAAAGGTCTCTTCCAACCTAAACGATTGATTCTACGTATTTTCCCCGTCAGTTAACCGCCGTGGGCGGCGCTGCTCCCGCCCGCTCCCCGTCGCGGGCGGGAAGAGGACTGACCGACCCACACTGCCCCAGGCAGGCGCCGCGCCCGACCGCGGGCTGCTCCGCTCCCCTGGCTGGAGCCGCCCATGAGTACTTCCTCCTTTCGGCCAGCGGCGCTGACTAATGGAAACAAAGAGAAACAAGCTCTCAGCCACCTCAGGCACCAGACTTTCGCCCTTTCCCGAAGCGCAGTTCTCCACTTGGACAGGTAGCTCCGGCATCGCTCGATGGAGAGAGGCGATGCGGCCCCTCCACAGTATTTGGAGGCTCTCTGGCGGCCCGCCGGCCCGCCACATGCGGCAGTCGCTTCTCCGCACGCAAAGAGCCGACGCTC
Source organism: Hylia prasina (assembly GCA_013397195.1). Lineage (NCBI taxonomy): Eukaryota > Metazoa > Chordata > Aves > Passeriformes > Sylviidae > Hylia > Hylia prasina. The sequence goes on from VYXD01006143.1 coordinate 25,100, forward strand.
TCTTCACGCGTTGACCCCCGGCGCTTCCCCACTCTCTCACCAGTGCCCCGGTCCCTCTCGTCGCCTTCATCTTCCTCCTCTCGCTGTTGCCCGTCCCGATGCCGCTCCTCGCCCTGTGCCTCCACCGGCACCACGGTGAAGCTCGTCGGCATGGTGCAGACGGCCCCAGACCCGCTGGCGCCTCCTCCTAGGGCAGCGGGCAGGGTGAGCCGAGCGCTGCCGCCTCCCTCACGTGAGAGCCATTTCCTCACGCAGCGGGGGGGCGGTGGCCGGCACCGTGCCACCTCCCTCTCACCGCTTGACTGATGGCGCTGAGGCCGTGGCTCCGAAGGGAGGGGCGCGAGCCCTGGGGCATCCCCTCTTCTCAAACCTTGCCTTACAGTTATCCTTGCAGCGCTAAGACCTCCTGGCTGCTGTTCCTCTGATCCCATCAGACACAAACTGCCTTCCAAAGGAAGCCAGAGCCAAGCTGTAGGACTTCAATCCTCCAGATCACTGAAGGGATGATAGCATCCAGAAGGCCCAAGCAGGAGATTCATGATCACCTTTTGTACAAGTGGAGAAAGTCCACTGTCTGCCTTTGGACTACTAGGACATAAAGGCGGCTCCCAGAAATCTGTTCTCCTACGCAGTAGCCATGGTTTGCAGTGGATGGGTTGAAGGTCCTGTGATTCAGGCTGGAGTCAGCATTTAAACTCTGACCAGCAGTGAAGCAGATTCAAAGAGTCAGTGGATGAGCAGTGTATCAAGTCAAATATTAATGATATAGCGCTAGTGATGAGATATAGCTCGTGGTTACCTCCATCTCAAAGGAGGTTGTAGCTTCTCCACTTCAAAAGCAGAGAAAACAGATTTAGAAGCCAAGGGCATTTTTCTTGTCTCCTGTTCTTCTACCTTCCCAGCAAAGTGGTAGAATAAATCAGAAAGACTATTCATGTCAGTCTGTATCTGTGTCTTTTGGAAGAGGACTCTGGTGGTTTTATGGGTCCCATACCTCATTGGGATGGAAGATGTCTATGTAACACTACAGTCTGTCCCACAGCATAAAGCCCATCAGAGAAGGAGGTAGGCAAAGTGATTCTGGCTATCAAAGGTGGCAGTGAGCTGGCAGATTTGGAGATGGTTGCTCAGCAAGAAAAGGACATGGAGAGATGCATGGTAACATTCTGATATTTGGTAATGGGCTTCCCCTTCAAAGCATGGTGTCACTACAGTAATGAGAATAGCGGCTGCATGAAAAAGGAGTGTCTTTATCCTCCCTCAGCCTCTTTCCAAGCTTAAGAAAGCAACTGGAATGGCTTAATTGCTAATAATAACAGATCTCCAGTATTAAGGTTATCTGCAGAGGTAAGGATGTTTTGGGACACTTTTAATGTTAAAGTTCATTATCAAAATTAATACCATGAAGGAATCAGATACAATGATAAATTAGAATAGTGAATGTAATTTTGAAACATACACACAAAATAATAATTTCTTCTTCAAAACAGGGATTGATTTTTGTCCAGAGCAGAGCTAATTGTTTCACAGTGTCTGTGAGGGAGTGGAGCCTGGAGCTTTGTGTACCCTTCTAGGTTGTTATTCTATCCCTTCACTGTCATCACCAGGAGCAGAAGTAAGGAATTCTCACTTTTGAGAAGAAGGTGTGCTTGATGGCTGGAGGGTCTGTCCACAATTGGTTTTCATTGTCCCAGGTTTGGTGAGCATATTTGCATGTCAATCACTCTTTCGTTGTACAGTTTTGTTATTAGTATTGTTCCTGTTACTCTTAATTTTCCTATCTCCTTGCTGTTTCCAGTAAGCATGTAATCTCTGCCTTTTGTATCTTCCATGGAAGAGGGGAGGGGAGCAGCTTGTGGTTTTCTTTTTAGTGGGACTACCAAATTTGGAATATCATTCCTAAACTATGACAATGGCATGCACTGTATTAGGTATGGGATCATGTATGAGCATTGAGAAGAAAATTTTCAATAGCTGATGGTTTTTAAAGGAACATCCATCTGGTGCCTTGACGAGTTTATTGAAAGAAACTCATGTACATTAAAGATGAAAACTGCATCATACTGAATGCACAAAAGGTTGAGTGTGGAGAAATTAGAACTGCAGCCTTTATTTTATCCCAATCTGATACAATTATTTTTTGTTTAAAATAGCTAAGAGATAAAGAGTTTTGGGCCAAACCACTTTTTAATGATCAGAGGCAGAACTTCCTCTCAACTCTCTTCTGTTTCCTCTCATAACCATGGAGAACCATCTGATGAAAAATAGGCACAGTTCAATGGAGCTAATATGATAAATTCTTATGGGCCTGTGGGTTGTACCTCATTACAGGGACATCCTGTAATGCAAGAGCTGTGGATTTTGAACCTCTTTATAAGTTATTGCACAATGACAACCTCTGACTGGGAATAATGTCCTAGGGTGACTTTATGATGCTTGTATCACCAACTGTCTGTTCTGTTTGTGCCATATATTGTTCTGTACCTTTAAGAGTGGTTCTGAGAGTGAAGCAGAGAAAGGAGAAGCACCGAGTTTGTTTTTGAGAAAACTGCCTGACTCCTACACATTCTCTCCTCCTTACTCTGTGTTCATCTGAGGCACTGACAGCGGTGGGATGGAGATCTCCTGTGCTTTTAGTTAGTTTTAGCTAGCTACGGCAGAGAAGTTACTTGGACTAGTTTTTTTTCTCTTTTTCTTAGGACTGTTTAAACTTGCTCCAGACTGAAAAACCCAGAAGAGCACCGGGAGCTCGCACCTGGGGCCCACCAGGGCCTGGATCTCCAGAGGGACTGATAAGAGACTGAGCGAGGTGAGGTACCCATGGCAAGGACTTTCTGAATTTACCATCTCACTTCAGAGCAATGAGAGGTTTTATTGTTTCGTATTATTCTTTCTTTATGCTTGTGGGCACTTTGTTTGTTAAATAAATATTTTTTTCCACTTTTCTCCAAGGAAGTTCTTTCCTGGACAGGTTGGGGGAGGGGCCATTTAGGTTTGCTTCCCAGAGGGACCCTATTAGGGGGTTTTCTCCCAAATTTGCCCTAAACCAGTGCAAATAGTAACTCACTTCTTACATTTATTTGACATTTCCTTTGAAATAGCATGAGATAAGTAGTGTTGTGATGCATGCCAGGTCTAACAACAGACTACTCTGATGGTATGCTTCTTGGCACATGAAATAAAACAGAGCAAAGTAGAATAAGATTAAGACATTATCTAGATCTGTGTCTAAAAAGAACAATGATGGAATCATAACATTACATGAGTGTTTTGTTAAAAAAAATAAAATGGGAAAACCTTTCAGTTTGTGATATTGCCTGAAAACACAGAGTTCTACACCATCACAATCTTTCTGTTTGGAAAGATAGGAAAACAGCAGAACAGCACCAGTTCAAACAAAAATATCCAGATGGACCTTTAGAAGTCATTTCTCTTGTTAACAAAGATGGATTTTCATGAATATTCTACAATACCCCCCAAAAATAAACTAAAAACTGGAACACATGAAGATCTATATAGGAAATTAGTTTATATATCACAAATAGTAAAAGGATAAAATTAATGCTAGCAATAAGGTTGTGATTTAAAACAAGACATCTGTCTAAAGAAGTTGACTTCACTAAGACACCCATACCTTAAAAACCTGTACTATCTTTGATGTTATTAAAATATTAGAAGTAAATCACTAGAAAGGAAAAAAAATGTATTTATTGTCACAGACAAAAGTAAAGTCAGAAACAGCAAAGAAGGAAAGAAGAATGCTTAAGTCTATGTGCGTGAAAAAAATCACTAATATTACACATTTTCAAGTCATCAGGACTAATGCAGAATAGGCATGTGAAACTGAAAATAAACTAGCCATTGACTTCTTGGACTCAAGAATGTTGCATTTTTAGAAACCTTGAAATCTTTAGAAATCTTGAAAAATAGGGAAAATTCCAAGAGAGGGAATGACTGACCTTGTCAATATTGAGCCATCAATACTTAAAAAGAAGAAAAAGAGTGGCTCAGGAAAGCTGAGCTAACTGGCTTAATGATAAATTTGTTTTGAGAAAAGATGATTATGATCTGTGTATCTGGGGGGACAAGATAATATGTCTGAACAATTAAAGTGTTACAGTCCACATGAAAAATAGCCAAGGCATTGATTTGGTTCCAATGGAAAATTGGTTGGAAATTTCTATGGAATTAACTGCATATACTTCACATGTATTTCAAAACTGTTTTCTGAAAGATTTCAAGCTCTTAGCAGAAGCAGAAAGAAAATAAAAGACAGGGAGCAAGGATGATTAGGATTAGGATTTTCTCAGACTTGCTTTTAATCAGCCATTTAGATTTTCTAGTGAAGTCTGTAGGTCACAATGATTGCAGTAAGTAATGGCAGAAAATGTTTGTAATCTGAATTGAAAAGATAAAGGCTTTATAATGCAGTCATAAATACATCTGAGGATCAGGACTACAAGAGGTGAAAATTCATCTTGGGAAGCAGTAACTTCAAAAAGGATACAGTATAACCCAAAGTGAGTCTGACACCTGTTCAGTTTGACCTTTGCCAGATCCTCCCAGAATTTGTCTTTTGCTGTGACTAAAATGCCAGCCAGCTGCATTGTGCTTTTTATTTCCTGTCTAACAAGTGTTTTTCAGAGTCCCGTGCACCATGCCAAGCAATACTGTTTTTAGACTTAGTTTGTTACCTACTTGTGCCTCCTCAATGAGAGAAGAGACGCATCATAACCTCCCATTACCTGATTCCTTACAGTCTGTTAGCTCTGTCTTTTAGAACACAGTTCATCTTAACACATTGCAATGGACTAACTTTGTGAGAGCTAGAGAGTGTCAGTTACCCAAGTGTTTGTGCCTAGGGCATGCAGAGATTCTACAGTGCCTTTTCATATCTATGGTTATTAAGACATACCTGGAGCAAAGTATCAGATTGCAGGTCTGTCTTGCATTCAGAGCACATGGCAACAGAATTCCATGGAAACCTGGTGAAATTAGTCATTGCCAACCCAGTCAATTCAAGTAGTGAGCTGTTAACTTTTTTGGCAGGTTGAACAAGACCATAGTGGTGAATTCACACCAGTTTGTGAATATGGAATACGCAGGAGCAGCTCCAGAAACACTGTATAACCTCTCCATTATTAAAGAAATTGGTTCAGTCTTCCAGGGTTAGAGCATGCTGATAGAAGAGCACAAACTAGTATGAAGGTGGAATGCTAGTGAAATAATAACATCAAGCAGTGTGGTTGACTCCTCGTATAAATAATAAACACATTGATAAGAACACTCTGGAGGATCCTTTGATGGGTTATTTAGGATGTTGTATCCACTACAGTATGAAGCATATTAGGATACCATCACAAAACCCAAACCCGTGTATGTATAATTATTGAACAATATTTGCAAAACTACTGGCAAGCTTTTTTACTTACAAAAGGCTTGGAACACAACTGGATTCAACAGCTATTCCTCCATTCAGCAGATATATGGATCTTTGCTAACCAAAGGCTGAGGAAACTAGGGGTGTCACATATATTTACAATGCCAGCATGTTTACTGAGTAATGATATGCTAGAGCATGCACTGATACCACCACACAGGTTTCTAATGAGATTGAGATTGAGATTTGCTTTGTAATCCTTTATGAGCCACTTTTCATTAAATGCATGTACTTGATTGTACTTGAGTTGCTAGCAGAGCAATGCTGTTAGCTCACGGGCAGGCTTTGCATGACAATTTTATCTTTCAGTAAACTCCTGTGGCTTCTGTAAAAAGAGGGAAAATAAAGAGTTGTATTGGTTTGCTAAAGAAAAAAGCCCATGGCTGAGCTTTGTAGAAATCCTCAGACTGAGTTTGGCCTGTCATAAGTTCACATGGTGATAAGTTTGTGGTGCTTTTCAATCCATGGGTTGGTTAGACTCCTAAGGTGCAGTGACAGCTGCATTTCTTAAATTTGTGGCTTCAGTTTACTCTATAAAAACCTGCATATTGTCTATTTTGTTGTAAAGATGAGATGTATAAACAACAAAGCAAAAAGTATATATACATGGGCCTCTCTGACACTGGCACCTGGAATAGGCATTCTGCCTTTCTAGACAGTAATTTACAGTGGTCAACAGAAGAAGTTTCCAAAGTGCAAGATAGCAGGCAGACAAGCTGACAAACTCCCAAAAAGGTAAGGGATAAAGATTGTCCCAAGGACCAGTAGTAACAGTCAATGATTAGAAGTTACAGAAAAAAAAATAGATGCAAAGAAACCACATTATGTATTTTAACTCCAGGAAGGCCATATGATGTTGCTTAACTGTCCAGCAGGATCGTTGAAAGGGCCACAGTAGGCAAATTTCTTTTGTGACTTCAGATTGATTTGTTCCAGCAGAGCTAGGTTTCCTCTATTTAGAGAGCAATCTTATGTGATTTAGTATCCTCATTTATGAAGAAACCTAGCAAGGAAAATTTGTTGTTTAGAAAAACAACAAGATTGTTTCTATCCTTCTCCATCTTAGTGATATCTAAAACTTGTTCCCAAAGACCCTAAAGATACTAGTAGGCCAAATCTGCACTGACCAGTCTTACCGGAGACACTTCTACCTTCACATTCTCTGTCCCTGGATCTAGGGACTCCCTTTAAATTTAGGCCTGGGCCTTCTGTCCTTGTGTGATCTACAGTATAGATGTACTTGCCTTAAGTGCCATCACAGCTCTGCTCCATCATGAGCTTTGTTATCCAGAGCCTGGCCTGCTTGTCTCACTTGGGCACTGTGGAAGCAGTAGCTGGAGAATCTCCTACTGTACTAGCTTTTGTTACTGTGCTTTGGCTTCTCTCCCAAAGGGAGCAGACAGGCTTGAGTGTTCCTGGATGTTTTTCTGAATTAGGGCCCTGAAAAACTTGCTCTACCCTTGAAGTTTGCTCTTAGTGTAAGAGGCTGCACTAAATGACCTTCAAAGGTTCTTCACACACTACTTCTGATTTTGTAAAAATGCAACCACTAGCCCACATCAACTAGGTACAACAGAGTTTGCTTTTTAACAAAGAAAAATAGAAGAAAATTAGAAAGCTTGGTAAAATAACTGTTGCCTCCAGCCTCTACTTCTGCTCTCTCTTTTCTACTTTTGCCTCACTGTGTCAGTATTGTGTGGTATGGGAACATCACGAAAACTAGCTCCTGTAGTTTGCTATGTGATGTAGGAATCACTAATCCAATATTAATAAAAACAGGTTCTATCTTTTCTGGTGATAAAACAGAATGAAAGTCATCTCTCGCTACGAAAAAGGCTAAGCCTGTGTTATGATGCCTGTAACAGCACTGCTGTCTTAGAACTCTGTGAGCTCTGATTTCTGTTCATTCTTGTTGCATTCATCAATATCACTTGCCGAATTTACTCTTCCATCCTTTCCCTCTCTGTCCATTTGACATACTGTTTCACTTACTCCTTGAGCTGAGATATTGTTTTGTGGAAAAGGTGCCAAAACTGTGGAGATGCACTCTTAGACTACACACAGTCAATTTTTTTGACTTGCACAGTCTGTGCCAGCTGGAACAAATTTTATTAGTTACAGAAGTGATGAAATAAACCACTTCTACTGACAAAAAGACTGCAGTGCAAACCTCTCTACAGGCTGAAGTAGGAAAAAAAAAAGTTTGCTTACACCAGCATGACTTTCACATACACCTGTTCCGCTTCATTGCTGCAAACCATGACTCTGAGGGAGGGAAAATGAGGGAGGAAAAACATAATGAAAGTATCTAAAACAATTGTATCTCTTGAATTTGTTCTCTGACAAAATGAATGCCCTTTCCGCCCTCTCAACTGGCATCTGCTAGCAGACACAATTGAGCTGACTTGCAACATAAGCCCTGTAGGTTAATCATTGCCAAGATTTAAATGAATTGTGAAACTTGTTTCATAATGCTGAATAAGTGAGGAGAACATAGAATCATAATAAAAAAAGTAAGGAGTTCCTTAAAGAACAATACTATGTCAAATGAGTGGCAGGTAAAAACACTAAGATGATACTACAGAAGTTTGTGGGGGGTTTTTTTGCTTTAATATGACTTTGCTTTAACTGTGTTTTATTATTCTGCTGATATAGAGTACTTGGCAGAAAAAGCCCTGCATAATCCAATTACAGTGCTTTTCTTCTGAAGGGCAATTATGCTCAACTCAATGCTAGGAGTCCCTCTGCCCTGTGAGAGCCCTCATCACTGAGCAGCAACACTGATATGCAATCCTTGAAAGAGTTCTCTGCTGGACAGTGTTACATTTTCAGTAGAAAGAGTGGGGAGTAGTTTCTTGCATACTCATTATTATTTTGGGACATGGCAAATAGCACAGTTGACTCCCTTTAGGCAATAAATACTTAGAATCTTCCTGGAGTACTCCAAATAGCATGGTATTATGCTACAACTAGGCACTTCACCTTCTGTTTTTAATTAACTGACTGGTGACTGTTAAATCACATATTCTTTAATATGTCCGCTGAATGAGGACCCTCTGAGGACATGGGCAAAATTAGGACCTTCTTTGCTTTGTCTGAAGTAAGTCTACACAAGCTGATTCTGACCAATTATTTCTTAATAAAGAGAGCAAATATGTTTTAGGGAACCTAGCCAACATAATGATCTTGCAAACCAATAGAAAACTGCTAGTCTTTCTGTAAACTGTAACAGCTTCAAATTTGAATATTGACTAAAATTATGATACACCTTGTCATACTGAAATACAAACTAGAATATTCTCTTTGTAGAATTCTGTTCAACAAAATAAGTGTAAAAACTTGTATTTGATTTACTGTTTATTAAACATAATTTCCAGCATATTTTGGAACACATAATCTCTGGATTGTTTTTTTTTTTAATCATGCATCAGTGTCTCCATACCGTTGTATGCTATCATCCAGTGGAACATAGTTGGACAGTACCTCTCAGAATAGCCTGAGGAAGTAAAGCATGCTTAAATAGCACCTTTCCAACTAAGAACCAAGGGAAACTTTTCACCTAGGCTTGAAACAGAGAAGCAGCTGGTGGGGAAATGGCATCTTTTGGTGATCAAAGAACATAGGACCAAGAGCCAGGCTTTAGAAGATATATTTTTTTAAAATTTACCTGTCGTTCCGTGACACACACTACTGTGGTGGATCCCAGGAAAACAGGTTAGGTTGTGCCTGCTCTATGGACTTTGATCACACTTACCTAGAGACTGTATGCTGCAAGCTGACTAAGAAATGCTAATTGATTTTAGAAAAACTGTCTACATCTCTACAACAACCCATTCTCTCAGCTTTTCTTTAGAGATAAGCTCTCATCATTAGCAAGTTTTGCCTTATAGGAACAAAGGTTATGCTATAATGCAAAGGGAAGCCCTAATCTGAGTCGTAGCATCCTTTAGAGCATTACACTTTGAGCAGTCTTCTAAATGGAATTTTGGGAAACTGTATGAAAAGGCTGTGGGCTGAGAAAAGCTTTGTAAATCTTCATGAAATATGACCTGGTTTGGAGCCAAGAAAATGGCCCTTGTCAAGGAAATTATGCATAATTTTGAACTAGGATGTGCTAGCTTTCAGCTCATCACTCTGCTACATAAAAAAACATATCCAGAGAGAAAAAATGTCTTAAGTCAATTTCACTCTAGACATTTTGTTGCCTGTAAGAATCCATTTTTCCTTTAAATATTAAAGGCTTAAATATATAAAATTACTGTTACTGTAGACTTCATTACCTGATATATATGTATAAATTTATGAAGTGTTTAAAGTGTGTATATAACTATGTCATATAAACCCTGATATATGAATCTAGTTGTAAGTCCTGTAGGATTTGAATAAGGAGACTGGAATACCTCTTTAGTGGGAGTTGATCATTCATCCTGTCAAATCCATGGAAACAGGCAAGGCATATCAGAGAAAGGAGCCAGCCAGAAATCGCACAATTAGCTCAGAAACCACTGCAAGACCTCTTTAAATGTAACCTTTCTGAAGAAGACATAGCGTCACAATGGGATAAAAGAGCATAGGTGAAATAAACTGTCCACAAGAAAGATTACATAGATTTAGACAGGGAGGAAACAATTGTCATATAGCATATATTTGGGCTTGAATGGACAGAAATTAGTGACTTTCTCTCTAGCTGAGAGACTGGGAAACCTGGAAAAGCCAGGGAATGGATGATGGATCCAAGTGAGGGCAGGGAAGAAAGGGAGAAGAGTTGCACCCATGCCTTTCCTCTGGTATTCCTGAAATGTGTATATTCCATCTTTTTTGTGTGTGTGACACTGTTGCAAGTCCACTGTTTACAAATTTTACACTGTTAAATTAGTGTAATATTAGTAGTAATAATACAAGTCTAGGAGGATGTTCTCCTAACCTTCAAAACATAAGGGAACAGTAGCAAGTTAGAACATGCAAGAGGACTATGCCCCAGTCTTAGAAGGCCACCAAGAAACCTCCAAGTAAGCTCTGCCCATTGCAAAGAGGCAAGTCCTGTGAGTCTGATCAAGATACCCTGTGTACCCTGACCCAAGATGCCAGGATGACCATGGCAGTTCCTGGGGCAGCAAGATACAGGCCACATTGCTCACTAAAATGGAAAAACACAAGAAAAATGCCTCGTTTGGGAGAATGTATAGGGTGGGGACCATGGGTATTTTGGTGCTAGCTAAGAAGTTTGCAAGTTTCTTAGCAGACTAGAAGCTGGGGTAGAGAGGAGCAGAGGCAGGGTGGGCAGCATCCTACTGTGGTCCTGCTGCTAATTCCATTGAAAAAGTATAATTTGGAACATATATCCCACTTCTCTGCATGCACTTTTTATCATTACAAACATAGCACTTTCCTGCCTCTAATTTCTTTTAACATGGGTATGAAAGCAGAGTGTCTGGTATAGGACTATGTTTTAGATTTGTGCTGAATACAATGATGATAATAGAGATGTTTTTGTTATTGCTTAGCAGTGCTTACACAGAACCAAGGCCTTTTCTGCTTTTTGTACTGCCATGCTGGCAAGGCACTTGGAAGTGCATGGGAAATTGGAAGGAGACGCAGCCAGAACAGGTGACCCAAAATGACCAAAGGGATATTCCAGACCATATGACATCATGTTTATTATATAATGTAGGGGAAGAAGGAAGAGAGGGGGATGTTTAGAGTGATGATGTTTGTCTTCCCAAGTAACTGTTATGCACGATGGGATCCTGCTCTCGTGGAGATGGCTGAACACCTGCTTGCCTTTGGGAAGCAGTAAATTAATTACTTGCTTTGTTTTCCTTGTGTACATGGCTTTTGCTTTCCCTATTAAACTCTTTTTGTCAACTCAAGAGTTTTCTAGCTTTTATCTGTCCAGTTCTGTCCCTGATCCCACAGGTAGGGGAGTGAGGAGAGGCTGTGTGGCACTTGGTTGCTGGCTGCGGTTAAGCCACAATAGTCCTTTTTGGCACCCAATGTGAGGCACAAAGTGTTTAAGATAATGACAGTTTTGATTGGGATGTGCTGAATTAAATTTATAGCTATAAGTGCTGTTTAGCTGGTAATCAGCAGGCTCCTATGCTTGCCGTGAGGCTCCCTTATATTAGTCTAGTGATTGCTCATTAGTGGTTGTTTTTTGCTTTTGCTGCTTGCTGTACTTATCATCTCCCTGTATTGTGCCTGGGAACATTTTGATAACAGCCCTGGTGATGTGCTTGGGCTGGCAGATGGCCAGGGTGTTGCTGCTGTTTCTGTGTTGCTGTACTGGACAGGTGGAATTCCAGTGTGAACTTGAGCTGAATGGACTATGACATGAATAAGTCCATGATGGAGCAGAGACCCATCTGCAGCCCATGGAGGACTCAGTGCCTGAATAGATGAATGCCTGAAGAAGGCTGTACCCCATGAGATGCTATGATTGGAGCAGGTTTGCTGACAGGGCTTTGTGACCTCATGGGGGTCCCTGCTGAAGCAGTTTGCAGTCCTGTTTCCACTGGATTTCCCAGAGGAAGACTGGACCCATCTTGCCACCACTGGACCGTTCTACAGGATCATATCTACTCTGGCAAAGCTGCATTTGTCACTCCAGGAGGACTTATTTGGACTGCTTCCAACACCCTGACCAACAAGGTGTCAGGTCATATTCTGACTCTGTCAATGTTTCTAGGATTTTTGTTTTGTTTGCTTGGGTTTTTTTGTACTACTACATTTGTATTGCTAATATTCTTGGTAAAGAACTGTTATTCTCATTCTTGTATCTTTGCCTGAAACCCCCCTTAATTGCAAAATTATAATAATTTGGAGGGAGGGGGTTTACCTTCTCCATTCCAAGGGAAGCTCCAGCTTTCCCTGGCAGACACCTGTCGCGGTGCGTGGTTTCCCGGCTGAGCGACAACAGGGGTGTGACAGTCCCCCTGCGAGCTCTGCCAATCCCAGCTATTGCAGGTCTAGCACAGGGACAGAGAACAGCGACACCGGACTTGGGGTGGAAACAAAAGAGATTTATTTAACTTAAAAGACAAACCCCAAGACGCTAACAAGGGCTTTGCAAGGGATTTTATACCCTTAACAAAAGGGGCAGGGCTTGAATTAAGAACCAATGAGAACAAGGTTAGGGATAAATTACAAGTAATATGACAGGGATACACAGCCAACCGGGAAAGCAAGGGGAGGGGAGAAGGTCACGTGGGCCAATGGGGCATCGAGGATTAGGGGATTTCCCAGGCGGGGATTAGGGAAGAGGCTGGCTCACAGGGGAGACAGACAAGGGAGGTTCTGGAAAAAGAGGTAGGGATAACATAAGATTGACAACTAAATAGGAGGTTCCCAGAATTTAGGAGAGTGGGGGTGTCTTGGGTTAAATAAAATTGGAGTAATGTAGACACATACAATCATTGAAAAACACACTGCAACAGACACCAGTCTTTCCAAACCAAGACACTAAATTATGGCCTAAATTTACAAATCTGTATTCTTCTACATATTGCCTAGTCCAAACACTTGGATGTACCACTAACACTGCTGCACATCCTCCATGGATGCCTCCTGCTCTACCTCCTCTGCTACATTTGGGTGTAAAAGGTACACTGAGCTTTTCAATACCCCCTCAGAACTAGTGTGTGCTGCAGTGGCCCCTCCCAGCAGACAGTCATTGTTAACTTGTTCACAATGGGTATAGCCCCCTGTTCTATAAGGTTCCTTCCATGAACTCCATTCCTAGAAGGACACGTCCACTGTGCAGCAGACTCAGAAAAGAAGTTTACACTTGTGGGACTTACAGTTGCTGTAAACACTCCCTTGCACAATGCAGATTTTTTTTAGCCTTATGTGCAGTCTTTGTTGCAAGAGTGTTACATGTTTTGCTGGGCCAAGAGTGTTTGCAACACCAGCATTTTTATGCCTTCCACCTTGCCATACCCAGTAACAACCACGGTTTTCAGCTCTACAAAAACCCCACTATGTTTTTTGGCACCCTTGGGTTTTCAGCTGGGGTCTCAAGACCACAAAAATCTTGAGATGACAAAGGCTAAGAAACCTGGTCTAAAGCTCAGGAATGTCCAAAATACAGCCTCTCTACATAAACCCTTTCTAATGGCTCCAATATTCTGGTTTACGGTTAAGTAGTAAGTATATAGACATAAAAATGTGCACATCAACCGTCTTAGGAATTCAGCATTTTAGTGAAGGATGAGAACAGCATTTGTTAAAGCTGAAGGCTTCTGCTGGGAATTCAGTATCTACAAAGGCGAAAATACTTGAAAGCCAACATTTTAATAATAGTATCTATCTGAGCCTATTTCCAAACATGGAAAAGTGAACAGAAAGCAAAACTGATTGTCTCTTCTGCTGACATTTGCACACACTGACAAGGAAGACATATTTGGTCACCCTCTAGTCCATAACAGACCTAACTGAAGTGCAAGTGTTTTTTTCAGGCAAAGATTTCCAATTAAAATGTTCTCCAATGTTTGTACACCTGCAACATGCCATCCTCATCCTCCAAAAATATCCTGAAATGAAACTCCAAACTTATAGGCAGTTGAAGCAGCAAGATTTTAATCTGTCTTTCAAGACTCTTCAGTCTCAGATCACTTCCTGAATTTCTATGAGCCATCTTGTTGGAGCATGGATCCCCCTGGGCCAAATCCATACAGGCCCAGGAGTGCCTGGAAATGTGAGGACTGAATTAGAACCTTCAGAGAAACTAAGATACATAAATCCACACAGACATGAAGTAGAAATGCAAGCTTAGTTCTAAATACATAAAGGATTTTTGGGTGCCTTAGATAAATCAGAGTCTATGTCAGTGGGTAAGGAAAAGACATAACACCTAGTTTATACAGTAACATTGCCTTTTGCAAAGTTAGTTAAATTCTAGTTGTAACAAAAATAATGTAGCCTTGATGAAAATTCCTAGGTAGAGCACACAGAGCTATATGCGTAGAACTGGTGTAAGAATTTGCAAAGATTAACAGCGTACAACAATTTTAGCTTAGGATAGGTCCAACATTATTATAAGAAAATTGGTGTGTGGGCCTGATATTTTTGGGTCAAGAGATTTTAGCCTCCTAGCAGCTGCTAACTTTTTGCCAAGGGAAAATGTCTCAAGAAAGCTTCTTCTCAAAACAATCTTGGCAAACAACTATCCTTCTCAAAACAATCTTCCTCCAGGTGGTGTTTTGCTGTTTCTCTAGTTTAACCAATGGGTATTAGAGAGGTGTTGTTCCTGTTCACCAATCATGTTAAGTCTGTATTGGAACACCTTACAAAAGGTGGTAAGAATTGGACAACAAAGCTTTTTTTATGCTCTTTGCCTTCTGAAATATTTGGAGTCTCATCTTTCTTTCACGTCCTACAATGGCACTGGTGTTTAAGCCTATTTGACTAAAAATAGAGTAAGATGCACTGAGAACGCTAGGACACTCACACTGAGGGGACACTGAATATGGGTGCTGTTACTGCTGCTGTAACTGCTGCTGCTAAGATGCTACTGCTTCTGCTTGGGACATGGGGACTTTGCTAGCACAAACTGTAACAACCTCTGCTTTCATGAGGCTGATTTACCCATGCAATAAAGGACTTTACTTTTACAACTACCCATCACCTTTTGTCTTCAGTGAGGATGTGAGGAAAACTTGACGATCTTGCACTTCATCTGAAGTATCAGGCCAGGCTTTTGCTGAAAATGCCTGACCTGTTATTTTGCTGAAAAAAAGTTTTGGTAGAAGCCAGTCCAAATTATATCAAATTTCTGATTTTCGGACTGTTTGCTTTCTGAGTCTTCCTGTCATTTACTGAACTGTGATAGCAGTTTTTACATCATCCCTCCATCCCCCATATATCATCCTGAATTCGTTATACCTAATACCTACAGGAGTTAACAAAGTTACGTTAGTCCTCACTTCCCCTCCCCCCATCTGCCTTACTGTCACCATTAAAACTGAATGGTGAACAAACAACAATGAAGGGACCATAAGTTAAAATAATATATTTTATTGCCAAGTAGCATTTAGGTGGACATAATAAAGGGTTTTTCATATAACCAAAATGTACATTTCTATTCAGAATCATCTCTCCAGTAGTTCTGAATTCCAAGAAGGCAGCATACTCTCCATTTTCTAGGGAGCCCTCTTTACTTGCTTCATTCTCCACACAGCATTCACTTAAAAATCACTTTGAATCCAGGAAATCACATACTTTATTTTAAAATTAGATGAAAAGGAACTTCCCAAATGTCCATTTAAATTTTTACTCTTGTTTCTCTGTGATGTCTCAGTCTTCCAACTCTTGAATACCAAGATGAAGTTTGCAAACAATTCCAAAGCACTGAACTTTAAATTTAGATTTATTTGGGATTTATATAGAAAGTAATTTTACATCAGTAACTTGACAAAATCAAGGTAAATATAAATGTGTTGTAGAACAACTTTACTTTGCTCACTTCAAGGCAGATGCTGTAAAAACTGCCACAGAAACAGTGATCTTGATACGGTCTACTTATGTATCTTAAACAATTTTAGGTTAAATGCAAATACTGAATATTCAGAGCACTTTAAATATGTTAAACTATACAGACAGGCAACAGCACAGCCCAAATGCTAAACTATCTATTTTAAATACAATTTTAAAAGCACTTTATGAAGTTGCATGAATTCCAACTGGTATCACATAACTTATTTCAAAAGATGCTTATTGAAAAGTACTTTTTTCAAATATATTTACAGGAAACAGTATTATTCTTAGGGTTGTGGAAAACTGCTAGCATACTGAAGCTGAAGTCATAAGTTACAGTGATGTCACCATGATTTTTGCCACTGACTTCACTGATGCAAAGACTTCTTTTATCTACTTAATTTTCTATTAGATAAAAGGTGTAAATGCCAGCTCAGATTTAAAAAATAGCTATTTGAAAAGTATTTCCACAAGGCACATGTGCAATATGAAGCTAAGTTATCACATACATTGCAGCAAAAGCAAAACAAACCAGAGAGAACAGCACCACTGTTAGCCTTTGCTGAATTCCTTCTTAAGGCTATATAGCTGAGCTCCAGGGGGAAAATCACTTTCATAGGTAAAATTTTAACTAAGTTACTAAAACACATTTTAAAAAAAAGATTTGGTACTTGTGAATTGCTTCATAACTACAGGTACGGCTCCAACAGTCATGATTTAGAGATGTGTAACATATAGATCTATAAAAATGTTTTAACATTCACATAGTTAAGAGGCAAGTGATAAGAAGTATGACTTCTCAGTATGAACTGATTCGGTAATAATTATTAATCTTAATTTGAGAAACTGAGATTACCACCATTTTCTTATTACAAGCGGTGGCAACTTGACTGCTGAAGTGAGAATCACCAAAGCTCTCATTTTTATGAGGTTGGGGCTAATGCCCCAATCTGATAAAAATTCCACTAAACAGAGCTCAAAATAATGCTAGGAAAACCTTTCAGGTTTTAAATTTTAAGTCAGAGGCACAATTGTGACGGTTTTGCCTATATTCATGTGAAACTGTGAATAGTTAGCTTTATTCTGTTTATTATCAACTAAACCACTTCGGTTTTCTGTAATATTAGGTCTACCTATAGTCAACCAACCATGTCTGACTCACTTAAC
The DNA here is from genome assembly GCA_013397195.1 of Hylia prasina. Taxonomy (NCBI): domain Eukaryota; kingdom Metazoa; phylum Chordata; class Aves; order Passeriformes; family Sylviidae; genus Hylia; species Hylia prasina. The sequence continues at coordinate 42,177 of VYXD01006143.1, forward strand.
TGGACATGTGTGCCAGCTCCTGTCAAGAACCTACCTTTGAAGCATAACTACATACAGTCTTCCTTGAGGTCTTACTAGCTTTAAATCAGTGCTATATTAACATACCTCTGAGTTTCAAAACCAGGAATAGCCTTTGTTAGGCCACAGTGAGTCAGCATTTGTCTGCAAGCACTGGTACAGATACAGTCTTCACAAGGAAGGGAGTGAAGAAATACATTCCTGGAATTAACTTATTTCTTAAGCTGAATTTAGCAGTATACCTTGCAGAATTCAAACCATAATCTGCTTAAGAAATTAAGGGCAATGTAAGACATATTGATTTATTTTCCATTTCTGTTCACAAAATATTAGACAAAAAATATAAAACAAATTTAAATCACTACATACAAATTAAAAGCCTGAACCTCTTGAAGGTACCTGTTCGACCTGAAACACTTCAAATATTTAGTAACATTAAAGACTGCATTTTTGAAAATGTGAAATAATAAACTCCTATAAAAATAAGACGAAATTTGCATGTATATTAGTTTTCCAAACTTTGGGGGACAGATATGGTTTGTGAGTTTCCCACTTGTTCTTCCATGTTTCATGAGTTGTTCAATTGAAATGTAGCCATGGAATGCTTCATAGTTAAGGCTCAGGGTCACATGATAATTCTAAGTGAATGTAAGCATGAGTAAATGCCTTCCATTTTTTGGCAACAAATCTCACACTGCAACATAGTGAGCCCATTTTTAGCATCAGCCTCTGATACTATACAGGGGACTCACCTCTAGTATTACACATGGCAACCACAAGGAACAAGAAACAGAGTGCATCAGTGTCAGTGCTCCTAAAGTTATTAATAAAAAAACCTTCTCCTCAGGAGAACAGATATTACTCAAATTCAGAGCTGTACCACCTCTTCTGATCAGACCTACAATCTCCTCTCCCAGAGAGCTACTCACCTATCTTAAATCAAGATCTGGAAACAATTCAGCATCATGAGACCACTCTAGTGTTTAAACTGTCACGCCATTTTGTTAACATCATTTCCCATAAAACAAAGATCTTCCATTGCCAAATAGTTTAGGCAGATGGTCTTATAAATTTTACAAGTATTATTCCAAATCTATAACATACTTAAACCAAACTTCACATGTTCATCTTAAGCTTGCACAGTACAGGAAAAAATATAAACTGCAATAATACCATGCACACAACACCAAAATAATATATAAAGTCTGATTTTGTTCAAGGTCTTGAATAAAAAAGTAGTAGTAGTATTAGTAATCTCATGTTGTGGGGTTGGTTTTGTTGTTGTTTGGTTTGGGTTTTTTCCTTTGTTTTTGCTTCTTCTTGTTAAACACATCAAATTCGTGATAAATCAGAGTAAGTTTTAATTCCCCACCTTCCCCAAATACTGGTTCTTCAGATTCCAAAGCAAGTCTGTGCTCTCAGTAGGCATTTATGTATATAATTATACTTAAATTTTATATTTCTTTCCATGTAGAAGAGTAACTCAGATTCTCAAATTTACCACAATAACACAGAAGTGAATTAATAAAACATGAAAATACTTCAAGAATATCCCAGTGTTTTTATCACAGATTATTTCTAGTCCATTTTAAGTTGTGTGAGATATGTCAAAATAAATATTTGAGATTTATTGTTGTTCTTAATATTCCAAAAATGTATTTGCTTACCACCACTTCTCTTGCTTCAAAGTCATGAATGAAATCTACATTATTCTGACAGCACATCAGATACAAAATTGCACCAAACCCTGATTTAAAAAGCCATACTACTATTAGGTATTATGCAGTCACACAAACTGTTGAAACGCTTAACTTTTTAAACTAGCATATCAATCTAACTTTAGATGTTAAATTATGAGTATGTTGAACAACTGGTCATTTGACAGATAATCAAAAAGCACCTCACACAATAACTCAGTATTTTCACCTCTAAGCTTCTGTATCATAATGTATGTGATTCTGATTCATCTGAATGATTCTACATCAGTCACTTCAGTCCTGGACATCAAAGTAGTCAATCACTGGCTCTTCCTTTAATGGTCTGGATAAACCACTGCTTCCACTACTCCTGAAATTATAAGAATACTAGATATTACATGCATGAAAAACAAGATACAAAGTAAACTGAATTACAAACTCTCATAATGTCTCAGTGTGCACATACACACTGAATCAGTCAATAGCATGCACTTCTAAATTAAATTTTATTCAAAGTACCTTAAAGCTCCAAAAAGCCTTTGTTAATTTTGACAAAAACATATGCTTTGTTTAATTAATATTAATCAACACGTGTCTGAATTGATAAAATTCCTTTCGGGGTTTTACCAGAAAATGTAATTTAACAGTATTATCTATTACAAAAATGATACTGTACTGAAGATTAAATGTTCAAAATGTCTCTTTAAAAGAAACAGGAAAAGAAATACTGTTACAGTGAGCTGATGATCAAATCTGCTTGCTTTCAAAAGCAAGAGTAGCAAAAAATATATGGTCATAGCAAAAACAAACATTGTAAAGATTTTTTTCAATAAGACAGCATGAAAAGATTCCAAAAGATTTTCTAGAATTAAGAATGTCTAAAGAAACTTTACTTCCAGTAATGAAAAATAAATGGCTAAAGCCCTTTATTTAATTTTGCTACATAACTCCTTGGCATTAATTAGGGTCACTGAAGACAGCAATCCCACAGAAGTGGAAATGAAGAATAACAAACTATTAAAAACTGACACTGAGTTACACCATAAGCAATCCTTTTAGAAATGTGTTTTGCTCTAGATGCATATCTCTGAAACAATTTAAATTTTCTCAGAACAGCCAACTTTGTATTCCAGCAGCACCTACCAACAGTAGTTACTGCAGCATTACAGTCTCTTTCTGCAAAAGGTACTTGAACATGATTTCAGATACTCATCTGGGAAAAATTTGGGAGGAAAACACTTCTGAAAGGTAAACTCGAACAAATAATAAGCCAACCATTAAAAAAGATCATAACTATGAGATAACTACAAGCATCTGAAGCTGGCAGGTCATAAAATGTAAAGGCTCTCCTTTTAAGACCATCCACCAAGATGCCTTATATATCCCATCTTCAGTAATTCTCACTATCTGACAAAATTGTAGTTCACCTTTAATCAACTGTGTAGTCGTACCTACACAAGAAAAATACATTTAGTACCTGTCCAAAGAAATGATTTTATGCCAGTAAAACATTACTCTTGGTTAAAGGTAAAAAAATAAGAATCCCCAAACCTCCAAAACAGCACTTTCTTCTCAACTATCTAATATTTACTAAAAAATAATTTTAAAATCCCATAATATTTGTTATACTACTACCCCTAGACCACACAGCCAATCCTACATTTTCTTTTCATTTCAGGCTTACTGCTGTGGAAAGAAGATCTTAGTGCATGCTACAAGCTCCAGAGCTGTGTGGGTAGGGAAAAAAGAAGAAACAGGGCATATGAAGTTGAAGCTCAGGAGTATGTTCCTTGGGGAACTCAATATGGTTTTAAATCCAAATTCCTTACTTATCTGTTTGTTTGTAATGAGGAAGAGGAGGTGCAGGCCTGCACTGCGTTTCTTTATCTAGCACAGAAGTTAAGGTATTGCTTGGACAAACAGATTTCCCTCTAAAGAAATAAAAGAAAGACTATTTAGTTCAATAGAAAATCATACTCACTAAGAAGCTGGGAATGAGTAGTATTTGTAAGTAGCAGCTTTAGTGTCAGAGTTCACACCTCTATTCTTAAATCATCTATTCAAATATTTAATTTTCCAATCATGGAGACCAACACTGCAAAAAGTACATTTTCATTACCAAGAATCTATACAGTATTCTAAATGTCTCTTCACTGCTGTCTATATAAGATGCAGAAGCAGCTTACTAGATTTGAGCATTGGTACTCACACTCCTATTATGCATGTGAGCTCCACAACTCCTTTCTACTATGAAGTGTACTAAATGATCAACTATTAAAATAGCAAAACTGGAAAACTTATACTCTAGGGCAACATATCTGTTCTTTCAAAGACACAGATACAAATCAGAAGGAACAACTTAATAGCTTAACTCAGCACCACAAGAATACAGTTCACTGAATCTTTACAACATATTATCTAAAATTTTGGATGGACCTTATCAAATGCTGGCAGTAAATCATGTTAAACTTGTTGATCACAGCACTGTGCTACGAGCCACTCTCAAACAACACTGCCTCTTCCTTGTAAGCAGTTCCAGAGGAATCATATCAGAAAATAAACCATTATGCATTAAAGTGGGGAAATTAAAAAATCAGCTTCTTCTGTCCTCCACACTAATTACAATGTATTATGTGATTGCCACCACACCAGGCACCATGAAGCACCATGAAGCTTGATGGTGCATGACTGCACCATGAAGCATCACACTTGTGCCTATCCCATCTGCAGTGTAAGGGTCACCCCATGGCTACAGTTACAGGGCAATATGTTCTCCAGTATAGGAGGACAATGTACTTTAGTACGTATATTTATATATTTTAGGTTGTGAATCACACTTAACTTCAGTTGTCAGTTTGTGCCCAAAGGCTGCAACAGCTGGAGAAAGAGGAAGGAGATATATATATACACATATATATTAAAAAAAACCTGGAAACAAATAACACCCAGCAGCCAGGAAAAAAAAAAAAGTCCTAGAAAGATCCAAAAAGGCATCTAACTGGAAAAAAAAGTCCAAATAATTACCAAACACACTGTATCTCTACTAGGTTGCGGAGATGTCTTAAAATTTCCTCTAAATTCATGAGCCACTTTCAAGAGTAAGTCTGTCTTATTTCACTTGGATGATTTAACTGCAAGACTTAAAGAGCTTCCACTGTTAGCATCTTTCCCATTTACAGTTTCTTCTTCATCTTATCTGGGGGCAGACAAGCTGAATAAATTAAATTTCTTAAACCTCATCAAGGTCGAATTTTTACCCTTCCTGCACTTTCTTCAAAACCCATGCTACTGACATTTTCAGACCAAACTACTTCTTGTACACTAAGCTGCATTCCTGAATGGTTTTTATTGGGTATTAGCAAAAGGTTCTTCACTCAGAGTTGCCAAGCATTGGAAAAGGCTGCCTAGGGAAGTAGTTGAGTCACCATCCCTGGAAGTATTTAAAAGATGTGTAGATATGGTATTTAGGGACTTGGTTTAATGGTAGGCTTGATAGTACCACTCAATGATCTTAAGGGTCTTTTCCCAACCTACATGATTCTATGTCAAGCACCATATAAGCATGTTTCCTCCTTATTTATTTTATTTATGCGTTTTTAAATATACTCCTCCAGATCATGAGATTCTCTTTGTTTGCTAATGACATTAAATTCCTATTCAATGAATACTAACACATGCATCTTGTTTCTTTCAAAATTACACACTGAATAGCAACAATACTGCAAAGTACTGGGTTGCATATTGTTGAAATTCCAGAAATATGCACATGTTGAGTTCCATGCTTTGTCACATACTTGATAATTCATACTTTTTCCCCATTTCCCTAAGAGCTCTAAGAAGTTGGAATCTCACGCCAGTTCACAGATGAACACTAGTTCTATTTCAGAGCTTACAAAAATTTTGTATTATTTCCACTATCTTTATCTTTTTTATTTCATAATGTCTTGTATCTATCAGTCTGTATTTAAGGGCAAATTGTGGAAACACAGAGGAAAAACTCCACAACATTTTCAAAGCAAGCCAAAAATCCACAAAAATATTAAATGGTGATTCCTAAGCCCCTTTCAGAATTGCTTTAAATGGAGTACTGACAGTCTATTCCAATGAACTATAAAATCTTACAAACATAGGTCACCAATTAAAACAGTTCTCATCTTCCCAATAGCGAGTTTTCATTATTTTGAAAAAATGTTACTTGTCACAGGCCATAATTTTTTCATGTTTATGTTATGTTTACATGTATACTCTAACAAGTATATTACAGTCCTATCAGTTGAGTACAGCTAATTTCCCTCTCCTGTCTAAAACAGTAAAAAAGTCCTTCTCTCCTTTAGCTCTAAGCCTGCCATATAAAGCCAAATACTCACACTGTGATTTCAGTTACAACTCAACGGTAGAGTTCTAACTGGAAAAAGACAATAGTGGTAGATGGGAGGGTATTCTGTTGTCTTCTGTCATTTATATCAACTGTGATAGGCAAAAATATGGAAGAAAATTGCCTGGTGGTAATTAAGGAAAAAAAAAAAAAGGCTGGAAAGGCCTTCAATAACTAAAGTAAGGTGTCTGTCTGTAGAATATCCAACTAAATCTCGCTTGTATAGTAAAAAAGAAAATAAATGAGAGCTCTGAAATGCCAGAAACAGAACACTTGGAAGAATACATGTACGGTGATTTCTACTAATTAGTTAAAAAAAAAACCTTACTGAAAAAAGAGAAGGTTCCTGCATTTCAAGAAAGTAAGTCAGCAGTTCTGCTGTAAAGTTAAATGTTCCCAGGATGTAGAGGGTTAACATAGCAAATCTTTAAAAATCAGGAGTGATCAAAGCCTTGTAAACAAGTAGAGATGACCCTGGAACCAAATTTGCTATGGCCACATCAAGGCCTAGGCCCATTTTAGCTTTGACAAAATTTAGTTTATGCATTGGTGGCACAATGATTGG